>CANHQG010000076.1:0-122264 GCA_947462335.1 Harmothoe impar
CGTGAACTTGCCATCCAACTTACAATCTCTCATCTCTCATCTCATCTCATCATTCTTATATAATAACATACCAAAACTGTACGTATATGATATAATCTATTTATATATATTAATGCATTACATGATGTAAACATGCTACAAGGTTCTCCATAGCTTATAATGAAAGAGATTAAGACCGTCCAACACTTGATGTAATTTAGATAGGGGTACGGACGGCAGAAAGGCAATGCGCCTAAGTCTAGGTTTGACTATATATATTATATAGTCATTAGACCCAATAAATACTTTAAAAAAAGTGGAAGAAATCAATGCCATTAGGACCTTTTAGGAAAAATGCATCAGGTCCTGTCTTTGCTAAGAACTGATTATTAAAGAAACATGGTGATAAAGCTTTTGTGTTAACATCAGTTTCATTTTTGGATAAAAGAGATGCATTCTTTCAACATCTGCCCCAAGAAGTCAATTCTGTCATTTTAATAGTAAATGTTGTAAAACAATTTCCCTGAGAAAGATAAATGGCAGCCCTAACCAAAGGTTTACACCATTGCAGTTGGAAACAATTAATAGTCTTTGCAACTCATGGTAGGGTCTTCTGGATGATGACAGTGAATTAAGCCATTGTGTGTCTGCCTAGTCAATATGTCGCTGCAGTTCTATATATAGTTTATTTATACCAGGACAGATTTCAGTGGGGCCACCACCAGACCACCGTGCAGTTATCAGTTAGTTCTGACCATGCATATTGACGGAGATCAGCACAGGTTCATGGATGGTATACACTCTATCTATACTGACTCCACTGTCCATCTACTCTATCTATACTCACTCTACTGTCCATCTACTATATCTATACTCACTCTACTGTCCATCTACCCTATCTACTGACTATGTACCCATGAGCCTTATCTGCCCCTATCAACCCTCCCCCAACATCTATCTCCCCCTACTCATTACCTGCTCCCTCAGCCCCACCCCACCCCACCCCATTACAGAGGGGTGCTTCATAGCTGGGGGGTTCACCATGTGGCCATCAGGTGCTGCTGCTGGTATGTACGGTCTACATAACTGTGTAGTAAGAATCCATGCCTTGTGCAAATAGATGACATTCTGCTGGTGCTTATAATACTTAACTATTTTAGAGAGTGGTAAAACAACATTGGCAGGGGAGGGACTAATGGACTGGGATTGGGGGGGGGGACCAAATAGGACCCCTCCGATTGCCTTCGGACCAACAAGAATGCAAACCCTTTCAGCACAAGAAACAGCTGTCAACATATATAAGAGGGGCTGGCTAGGTGGGGGGGGGGGGATTTACCCCAGCTTGTGGAGGACGATGTGGGCTATAGCCAGAACATGGGTTGAGCAGTCAGTATGGTAAGTCATTGTCATTGTTTACCTTCAATTTAGAGGAAACTCATTCAAGTTTAGACCTTGACTTCCTAAATGTCACCATGTTTAATATTGTAGTCTTTGTATAAATGTAAAGGGGTAAACATAAATAATCTACCATATGGCAATATATACATAGAATACATTGCCTTTTCTATATTATGTGAAGGGCAATATGGTATGACATAAGGCAGTATATAGAACTAAAACTAAAGAGCCAAAAAACATGGATGTGACAATGTATACCTGGAATAAAAATTAGCGGCTTGCTGTAGGGCCTATAAAGATGAAGATGTACAAAGGCCGGCCATACCTCATTGATCATGAGGGCCTATATAGATGTAGATGTACAGTCAATATGGACAGAGGAGGAGCCTGCACACAACACTGTGGCTGATTAAATAAAGGTCAAGGACACTCTCCTCACATCATTCATACGTCAGTCATGTCAGCAGTGTTGGGGGTGGTTGAGGACATCCAGGGAGCTATAATTGTGTAAAACAGATACCTAAGATTCTGTGTAGAATGTGCCTGATCAGAGTCAACCTAAGATGTGCATACATGCCTGTCATTATGAGGGAACATTATACATTATAGTATATCTATACAATAAGACATCATGATACCTTACATAGGGCCATTTCCTGGGGGCCTTATGGTAGATAAATATGCATGGTGCATCAGACAGTCATGGCCTAAATAAGATCAGATTAACATTCAGAGTTTGGGAAGTTGTATTTCCATGTCTGGGAGGGACACAGACAGAGAGGATAGGAGAAGGGTCCTAGAGATGAGGGATATGAATGAGGGACTTGTTGCCTGAATTAGAAATGAGAGACAAGACGTTAGACAATAAGGAGTTTTGTAGCTAGGGTTTGGCAGTGATGGAGTAGGAGTAGGGCACAAGGGGACGGCAAAAAGAGGCTTGTCTACAGACTGAGGGGTCTTGAACTCCTCAAGGACTGCATTGAGCTTTCAAGCCCCATGCTGTTTTATCAGCATGAAGGCTGAGGGGAGGGTAGAATACTGAAGGGCTGACATTATGAACCAAGATGGCAATGGTAGGTTATTAGTTAGAGTGGCTTCGGTGCCTCATGATGACACTTAGTATGCTGTTCTTAAAAGGGTGAAAGCTAGCTAGACAGATGTATGGATGAGAGGAGGGGATGAGGGGAGCCTTAGGGAGAACACTGATGATTTCAGTATGCATTGTTTTATGTTGTCTCTCACTGTCTATCAGTAGGCCTAACTTCTGTAACCAATGAAAACAATGAATAAGGAGAATCTCTACCTAAAGATAGAGGTAGTAGATCACCAAATGTTGGGACAGTAACCAAGGGGGAAGCTGCCAAAAGGGGAAAGTGACAGTAACTCAGGGGTATTATAACAGTAAGTGGGCTTATGATACAACCAGGTTTGAAAAGACCAGTGGGAGGTCAGCTAAACCACAGACTACGTCTCAGACACACCGAGATGTCAACACACAGCAACAACTGCTGCTGGTTTCTGACACCTTCTGCCTGATATAAAGAGGGCAGTAACCGTGGGGACAGTAGCCAAAATAATCAGGTAATAATAATTCATGGGCATTATAACAATTGGAGTTGATTACTGAGTGGGCTTGTGTTATGACTAGGTTGGAGGAGGCCACTGTTAAGTTGGCTAAACCATAGACTCCATCCCCTTACCTCAGACACATTAAGATGTCAACACGCAGAAACAAGTTGGTCACTGACACATGCTGTCTTGTTAGGGGATGGGCCCGACCCCTTGATATCACATATGAGGCTCATTTTGGGGGGCAAAGTCTATCAGTGATTTTTAGTAAGGTATATATGTCTAGAGTTGGAAAAAGTGTGATAGACCTGTAGGTGCGGCAGCTTCTTGGTGCTATCACCATGTATATGCACCAACCTCTGGATTATTGCACCGCACCCCACAACATTTTGATTAGCTGTGTTTTCGTCAATAATCAAGATAGAAGCTTAGGAATGGAAGCAAATTGAACCCCATTCATTGCTTCTTACTCACGTATTACTTTGGAATAAATATCTCATTTGCATATATTATGTAATCATGAAAACATTGTTTTTTATTTAAAATAGTTTGTAATCTTTCATTTCCACAAAGCAGCATGCATGAAAAAATTAGCCTATGCTATACATTTATAGTTCAATATAGATCCTCAATATATCTTGTAAAGGACAGAATGTGTTTTCCCATTGTGTGGTCACTATTAGTGTATCATATTGGCCTGTTCCCTCAGGGTGCATGTATTTGAAGCAGTTGCGGAAGAAATGAAACAATGGTCCTAGTTGCCTTAATTATAAAGATAGAAGGACAAGCCCGGTTCTTAAATGTGGCGTATGGAATGCCATTCTTTATAAAAAAACAATTAATATTATTCTTTCATTTTTCGTGATAGGATATGTAAAGATATTCATTTAATGTTGTAGGTTCGCAACCATTTTCACAGTCCTTTATATTGCAGACAGATTCCATGTATCAGAATATCCCTTCCCATACCTTACACGCATTATTGAGAGTTTACTGTACAGCACCGTACACACATTTATTTACATTTTAGTTAGTCACTGATTTCCCGCCAATTTTGGCCGATTTTTGAGCCCCTGTGGTTTGCCTAAAAGTGGGTAGAATCACATGTTTTTTTCTGACAGTGATTTATAGTATAGTGTCTCTACATTATCTTAATCCATTCGTACATGCATTCATTATTTCATAAATCCTGGGCATCTCAATTTGCATGAGATTCAACCCATTTTTAATATAATTTTAGCAATATTTAAGGCAAAAATCATGAAAAGTGCCAATAATGTTGTTTTTTGGGAAAAAAATGGTTTTGTCTAGATTTTCATGCTGAAAATGATGGTACTAAAAGTGTATGTCTATTTTGATGCATTATGGTCAAAATTTAACTTGCCATTGCAACATATACACTAAAATAAACTATATTTAATTTCAAATAGGGCTTTATCTCCCTTATTGGAACACATAGGGTGATTTAGGGTATCTTACTTTCTGATTATACAGTACTGTTCATTTTGTCATAGATGTACTTCTAGTTAGAATATTTACAAAAATCTTTCAGTTTCTTCTTAGGTAATCCCCTCCACCTCAATATCCCATTTGAAATTCATTTGAAAAAATCTGGTTTTGAGAGAGGTGTCTTTATGTGGAACATGGTAAAGGAAGAGTTATTACTTCCTTTTCATATCATGTGATATTATCTAGTACCATACGACGTTATCTGGTACCATACAATGTTATCTGGTATACAATGTTCTCTGGTACCATACAATGTTATCTGGTACCATAAAATGTTATCTGGTACCATTTAATGTTATCTAGTACCATTTAACGTTATCTAGTACCATTTGATGTTATCTGGTACCATACAATGTTATTTAGTACCATACAATGTTATCTGGTACCATTTGACGTTATGTAGTACCATATAACGTTATATGGTACCGTTTGATGTTATCTAGTACAATATAATGTTATCTAGTACAATATAATGTTATCTAGTACCATATAACTTTATCTAGTACCATGTGATGTGCCTGTCATGAACAAGAATGACCACCATTAATAAGGCTCAAACCGGATATTTTGGAATAGGTAAATTTTGAATATAAATTTGCATAAATAATTATAGTGTGAATTGTATTTTCAATTAATTCACCCAGTTCAATACATAAAATCAATGTATTGCCATAATTATATTTATGGGATCTGCGAGAAATATATATAGTGCTGTATAAATGCTACCTAAGGGACCCTATTTCATGAATTCTTTTGGATATTCCTGGAGAGAATTAAATGTGTTTTTCCTTCATGAATGGCATTCCATACGCCACATTTAAGAACTGGGCTTGTCCTTCTATCTTTATAATTAAGACAACTAGGACCATTGTTTCATTTCCTCCAGAACTGCATCAAATACATGCATCCTAAGGGATCAGGCCAATATGATACACTAATAGTGACCTCACAATGGGAAAACACATTCTGTCCTTTACAAAACAGTCATATTGAGGATCTGTACTGAATTATAAATGTATAGCATAGGCTAATTTTTTCATGCATGCTGCTTTGTGGAAATAAAAAATTACAAACTATTTTAAATAAAAAACAATGTTTTCATGATTACATAATATATGCAAATGAGATATTTATTCCAAAGTAATACGTGAGTAAGAAGCAATGAATGGGGTTCAATTTGGTTCCATTCCTAAGCTTCTATCTTGATTATTGACGAAATCACAGCCAATCAAAATGTTGCGGGGTGCGGTGCAATAATCCAGAGGGTTGGTGCATATACATGGTGATAGCACCAAGAAGCTGCCGCACCTACAGGTCTATCACACTTTTTCCAACTCTAGACATATATACCTTACTAAAAATCACTGATAGACTTTGCCCCCCAAAATGAGCGTGAACTTCACTCGGGCCCATCCCCTATGTATACAAGTAGTATAGTATGTATTGGAACGGGACTATAGTTAAGTACTGTTTATTACTCAATCGACCTGCAGCCAATCAGAGGCCTCCCTTTTGGCGGGAAATTCAAAAGCAGCCAATGAGAGGCCTCCCTTTTGGCGGGAAATTCAAATAGGTCACGTGACCGGAAGTGACCTACTTCCGGTCACGTGACCTTTGGGCGGGAAATTCAAATAGGTCACATGACCGGAAGTGACCTACTTAAGAGGGTCACGTGACCACCATGTTGGCGGGAAATTCAAATAGGTCACGTGACTGGAAGTGACCTACTTAAGGGGGTCACGTGACTACTAGGTTGGCGTGAATTTCAAAATAAGTCACTTGAGATTTTTATGGATAAATAAATTTAAAAAAAGAAAAAGCAAGCTGAAAGCTTGCTAAAAAAGTATTTAAAAATGCGGCTCTTTTTTTTAGGGGGGGGGAGGGGCACTCTGGGGGGCAATCTTTAAGATGCATGGGGGGGGAGGGGGGGAGGGGGGAGGGGAGGGGAAGGGTTTTTTAAGAGTGAGACTCGCCTCTCTGCCCTCTCTTTTAGAGGGCAGAGAGGCGAGTCTACTGGTTCGTCTACTTACAATGAAATGTATCATGATTGCGTTTATGATGATGTGCATCATGATGTGACTATCTTACAACCCTATAAGAAATAAGCAAGGTCTCTCTCCTATACATGGGCGTACTTACACTGGCTATTTGTAAACTAATTTCTCTTGAATCAATTAACAGCTTACATTTTTTCTTAGATGTCATCTGACAGCTTCTTGCTAGGCTAAGATATTGTTAGATAAACAACTTGGAAAGCTAATTACAGTTTTCTGGCTTGAAATATAGTCTTTCAACAGACCCTTTTCTCATCTTACACAGAGGCAAATATCAGAGGCACCCAATGGCACCTAAACCGCTCTCAGACAAGGGTCGGGCACTGCTGGACTATAATAGATGGGTCAAGGACCGTTCTACTGAGGGTCAGGCTAGGTCGGACATTCAATAACGTGACTTTAGCAAACTTGCTTGAAAGTCTGACCATGCGAGATCCTTATGCCCCAGTCTGTCAATGCTGTCCAGACTTTCAAGCAAGTTTGCCAAAGACCTGCCTGTCATTGAATGTCCGACTTAGCCTGCCTGACCCTCAGTAGAACAGTCCTTGACTCATCTATTATAGTCCAGCAGCGCCCGACCCTTGTATGAGAGTGGTATTGGCACCATTGGCTGACTCTGATAATTCGCCTGTGTGCACGGGGGGAGGAGAGGGTTCACAGCTACAGCTCTCTTAAGGCAAAGCTTGCGCTTATAGAGCACTACTAGTGGAGGTTTGGATGAGGAGGCTATGACATATGACGTTTGTCTTAAAAAATAGCCATGGCGCATGTCGATGTCGCTTAATTATGCTCATATCTCATGTCGATTTTAAGAATTGCTCATGTCACCTGTCACTATGTTTTTCAAGCTTCATGTCGAATGTCACTAGGCTTCATCTCGAATTTAGTGGTCCACACCGCCGCTGCTGCTGCTGCTGTCGGTGCTGCTGTCGGTGCTGCTGCTTGTGCTGCTTGTGCTGCTCATGCAGCAGCTGCAGCAGCTGCTGGCTGCTTGTGCTGCTGACGATGTCATGGATACTGTTGACAGATGCTGCTGCTGCTGCTGCTGCTGACGATGTCACGGATGCTGCTTGTGCTACTGCTCGTGCAGCAGCTGCTGAAGCAGCTGCAGCAGCTGCTGGCTGCTTGTGCTGCTGACGATGTCATGGGGGATGCTGTTGACAGATGCTGCTGCTGCTGCTGCTGCTGCTGCTGACGATGTCACGGATGCTGCTGACAGATGCTACTGCTTGTGCTGCTCGTGCAGCTGCTGCTGAAGCCGCTGCCAGCTGCTTGTGCTGCACGTGCAGCTGCTGCTGAAGCCGCTGCCAGATGCTGCTGCTTGTGCTGCACGAGACTGAGTAGCCGCTATTCGGCGTTTCACTCCTTATGTACCCTGTCCTAGATAATCCTCTTAAATGGCTGAAAAGACTCTCTCAGCACAGAGACTCTACTCAATGTAAGAGATCTGTTAAGTAAGTTTTCACATGCCACCTGACTACTGCGGGAGGGTTTAGACTTAAGCAGCTTAGTGCACACACGTGTCTGTTAGAAAAGCTACCTGCACACCTGCCTTCCTTTTTCACTAGTATTTACCCCCTGCCGACTTATAAGACGCCTATACACGCGTCAGCCGCCTTATATACGCCTTCTTGCTTCTAGAGCTAAGCTGACTGGCAGCTATTTTAAAAGAGAATACCCGTTACCTGTATAGCGGATAAGGGGGTTATGAGATTAGCGTGTGTATACGAAAAAAAAAAAAAAAAAAAAAAGCTACAGGGGGCGCGTGTCTGTCTGTGAGGTAGAGACCATGTGGTAAGCGACTCAAGTGTAAAACAAAAGCACCTCCTCTTGCCGCAGTGAGTGGTGTGGACGGCGGCTGGCTAGTTGAATTTAAGCGTCAGCTTAAAAGATAATCCGTTCACGGGCTGGCGCGTCACACCTGGCGTTAATCACCCCCTGTAGTCTTTGTATACACAGGTGACTCGGCTTTATCTCTTCACCAGCTATAATCCCATATACATGTAGCGCACGTTACACTCGTTATCTCTCTTTTCATGCTGATGGATTAGGGGTGGAAGGGTTCAGGTGAAAAGCGATTTGATTCCTCTCTGGAAGAGGGTGGGGCTCTAGGTGAAAACAAGCTTAGAACATCCAGATTAGCTGCTCTCTCGGCTATATAAAGAGCCTCATTTTTTCTAATCTCTGCCCACTTCGTCTTGTTGTACACTATCAGTCACGAGGCAGACGCTGGAAGTAGCAGATGTTTGCAGTATGGTTTATACAGAGGTTACCTGCTAATAGGATTTTGTCAGAATAGGGTGAGTTGCTATTAAAATGAACATTTTAAATGGGTTGTTAATATGGTATCTGATGTTAATGAGCTAACACCTAACATTGAGGATTATGACCTCCCAGAGGGGCGTCTCTCCAAATTCTCCAGTCTTGACTATAGTCTTAACTGTCTAAAGACTGTGGAGCACGTTAATGGGTGGTCTCCTTACTAATTTCACTTGACCAGGCCGGCAGGGTCAACTAGGCTAGGTAATTACAACCACAAGGGCGGCTACTCAACATCCAAGTAGACCTACTACTACGAGATTGTCTTTTGACCACTCTGCTGCCGCCTGCTGGTCTGGCGATTACATGCTCTAGTATAGTTCTCCGCTCTTTTCGTCAGATGACGCCACAATAGGGTTTTTGTACATTTCCACGATACTCGCGTACATTTTAAACGCATAATGACCTATAATAAGCAACAAAGCACACTTCTAATATATTGAATATAAGAAACATGTCAACGTTGTGTATTTCTGATAGAATGAGGCAGATTCTTTGAAATATCAACTAAACTATAGTGAGATTGAAAATACTACACCATATCTAAAGCGATATAAAAGCTATATAAAGTCAGAACCTCTGACGGATCGGTATTCTGCAACGGATCACTCAACCATTCGTCTTCAAATGCCACACAGGGCTCCTGTCCATCAGGACTTTGAGCCTTGACGCTTTTGAGGGAGGTTTGATCTCATGCTGCTTAACATGTGGTGTAATTAATCAACACCGCGGCCCCTCTTTAGGGGCCACACAATAAACAAAGAATAAAAAAGGGTAGGACTTAGGTTTAAAGTGAATCTCCCAGGATTTTGGCGAGGTCGACAAAGGGGGAGATAACAGATCAAACTGCAGGAGACTATACGCAAACCTTGATACTCTCAGAGGGGGAGCCCCATATTGCAGACTTGTGGTCAGATCTATCACCTCCAGGGGGCAGGCTGCATGTCGTAAATGTCCACCACAGACATTGGGATATATTGTTAATCCTACTCCAGGGTCTCCATAATTAGACCCTGAATCCGTTGTTAAACGGGTGTGAGGTGATGGTAACTAATACTTATGAGATGGAGCTCTTATGAGACATAAGCACCACCCAGCGCGGGGCTCGCCTTGAGATGGGAAATTCACTACAGTAGGGTGGCCAGAGCATTTTTGAAAATAAACTAGACACACATGTATTATGTATGTCTAGAATGTCTCAATATTCGCATTTAACAAATTAGCACTGTTATATTGATAGAGTTTTTTTTTTAGGTTTGAAGGGTTTTTATTGCCAATTCACAAAAATTACAATTCGTGGTATATATTATGACAATAAAGATGAAGCCTTTTCAATCCTCAATTACTACATTGGTTAGCACATGGGTATGATGTAATAATGAGCAAGCATAGATGAGAGCAGATGAAGTAAGCAAGACAAAATATATACACAACAATAAATAAATAAATAAATACATTAAGCTAAACATTATTTACAATAGAAATAGAGAACTCTTCACTTCATTTTCATCTAAAATATGGGCGTAGGAATAGGCACAAATAGAACACATCCAAGAGGAGCATGGTCAATCCGTATGGTGCTATGATATAAATATGCATTGATACACGGCAGCACAGCAAAGGTCGACAAGTAGCAAGTGTTGAATCAAGCCAAATTGCAAATATATATGTAAAGGTACATGTAATATATCTAGTGATAACTCAACAACTCAACCGGAATCTATCATTATAACAGCTTCCTATATGAGCAATAGCCAAATATACACAGGCCTACACCAGTACTCTGTCATTATAACATCTTACTGTGTGAGCAGTGGCCATTCAGCCATGGTGAGCAATATGGACCCGTCTTGTGATCCAACATCATCTTCACCTATCATAACATCAGTTGGGTTTCTATTTACTACATCTAAATCAGCCAATGTCTTAATTCTTTTCTTGAAGGTAATTTTATCTTTACTTGTCTGGTACCAGTCCCCTAGTTTATCCCATAGCTCCGAGCCCCTATACAGGGGAGATTTCATGTAACCTGCATTTCTGGCTCTGGGGACCTTAAACTTGAGTTGGTTTTCCAATCTTAAGCCTTCCCTCCGGGGTCGCAGATCCAGCAGTTTTGAATTGTGGGACAATTTATACATATAGGTTAAGAATAGCTCTTGCCTCCTTCTCTTTAAAGATGGTATTTTAGATAACTCATACATTTCCCCTTCATTTAAATTTCGTCCCCGGTAGCAGATTTTGAGCCCTCTCTTCTGCATTCTGTCTAGCTTTTTTAGGAGTCCTCCATTAGCCCCTTCTTGAGAAAAACTAGCATAATCGAACTGGCTCATTATAGTGGATATATATACCATTACTGCTGCCTTCTCTGTCTGAACCCCCCTAAATTTCCCAAAACGAAATAGTTTGTGATTAACCTTGCTAGTTAGCTCCCTTATAGCTGGTTCCATACTCAGACTACTGTCAACCTTCAGACCTAGATATCTATAACAGCCTACTGTTTCCAGTTCGACATTATCCAGATGAAATGTAATACCTTTACTCTTACTCAACTTTTGAGTTGACCCATACCAAGTAATTTTACTTTTATCAACATTGACAGTTAGTCTTTTAGTCTTAAACCAGCCTGATAATGCATTTAGACTATTATTCATCCTATCTATTATTAGGTCTAGCCGGTTAGTCGAATGAAAAACAACTAAATCATCCGCATACATATAATGACCAGTGTTACCAAGTATGGAACTAACATCATTCACATAGATAATAACAAGTGAGGGCGCAAACAGATTCCATCTGTTTGCTAGCCCTCACTTGTTTGAGAAGATACTGGATTTAATATTTATGCAGGGTTGTGGTTGGAAACATTTTTTTGTTGCAGGTCTGATATTTGAGCAGCCCCCAAACACACTGCCTAATGATACCTGGATTTGATATTGGTGCGGGCATTTATTTCTTGAAGATCTATAATTAAGAACAGGGGTTTTGTTGACTTGAAAACATAACAAATTTATTGACTTGAGTAAGGATTGTTATCGGAGAGTGATTTTAATTTTTCTGGTCGGCCTAAACTCAATAGTCTAGGCCTTAAAAAAAATTAGCTGTCTGCCCTCTCAGGTATCAATTACCTTGAAGGGGAAGCAACTATTGAAATTGGATGGCTTTACAAAGCCATCCTGGTAAGTAGTAAGTCAATGCATGGTATGCAAGAGACTATAAAGTCGAGGACGGCTATGTATGTGGGCGGTGAGGCACCAGGTAAGTAACCAAACTGACACTGCTTGCCTTTCTTATTGATAACAAAAACCCACAGGAGAGGTGTAAAAAGCAGTGCGTCAACTAAATGACTGATTTTCAGTTAACTCTGACACTAACCAACTGTTCTTGTCTATCGTAGCAGTGCAGTAGAGAAAATGGTGGATTTTGATACTAAATGTAGGGCCAACATGTGAATTGTTAGGTATTGTGATGCTGTTTTAGCAGAAGACGTGTAAACGCAAACACAAAGTAAACAAAACACACCAGAAGTGCCACCTGGTGTGGAAACTGGTGTTGATACCAATATTTGACACATGGTGGCGAGACTTGTATATTTTGAGCTCTTGTGTCCCGGGTTGAACCATACTGACGCGCAGACCTTTTTGCTAGAAAGGGGATTCAATTTTAACCCCCCCCCCCCCCCCCCCCCCCAGGGAAGGGTGAATGATCTTTGCCCCCCCCCCCCCCAACACACACTCCCCTGTAACTAATGAATAAACAAATTTATTGACTTGAGTAAGGATTGTAATAGGAGAGTTATTTTTATTTTTCTGGTCGGCCTAAACTCAACAGTCTAGGCCTTAAAAAAAATTAGCTCTCTGTCCCGCAAGACATAAACTATCTTGATGGGGAAGCCGCAATAGGTGGATGGCTTGACAAAGCCATCCTGGTAAGTCCACAAGAAATCACCAAAAATGTGATGAAGGACGGTGGGCGGTGAGGCCCACCAAGTAAGTACCTATACTGACACTGCTTGCCTTTCTTATTGATAACAAAAACCCACAGGAGAGGTGTAAAAAGCAGTGCGTCAACTGAATGACTGATTTTCAGTTAACTCTGACACTAACCAACTGTTCTTGTCTATCATAGCAGTGCAGTAGAGAAAATGATGTATTTTGATACTAAATGTACGGCCAACATGTGAATTGTTAGGTATTGTGATGCTGTTTTAGCAGAAGACGTGCAGACGCAAATACAAAGTAAACCAAAACGCACCAGAAGTGCCACCTGGTGTGAAAACTGGGGTCGATACCAATTTTTGCCACATGGTGGCGACAGGTATATTTTGAGCTCCACGCGGGAAATATGACTGGCAAGTTGCTTCTACGTCAGAAAACATCTGGTATTTGCGGAAATAAAGTTCACAAGACCTGATGTGTTTCATCAAAAAGGACACCATGTACTGCTCTTTTATTCTGTTGGACTGTTGTTGAAACAGGAAAAAAATACACTGTAAATCCTAGCTTTAGGGCGTGCCTGATGTAAAACACCCCATGTCTGGATGTTGCCAGAACATATAGGACCGGACACCACCAACACTCGGCAAGCTCCAACTCACATTGCATGTTGTGTGTTGGGCTCCACCTCACATTGCATGTTGTGTAGGTGGAGCATGCTTATTCTGCGCCTGTTCCTCGCAGTCTTGGCGATATTGGCCCACCGATGGTGAGCCAAGTCGACTTGATGCGGAGACAATTTTTGCAAGCTGAATTCTGCTGGTCAGATTTCAGCCACAAATTTCAATAAAAGAAAACAGCCTGGGTACTTGAGCGGAGACAAAACAAATAAGTGCCGTGTGTAACTCACACAGCCTATGAAATTATATTATGAGTTTTTAAATAGGCAATAGTACTGGCTGATAGGTGTTGTTGGGGTGGCGCCCCCTGTACCATACAACTACGCCCTGTGTGTGACTGAAATAGCCTGTAAAATTATATCTTGAGATTTTACATAGGCAATGCTACTGCCTGATATGTATTCTTGACGTGGCGCCCCCTATACTATACAGGGCACACTACGCGACTATGTGACAGAACCCACATAAAAGGTGTGTAAAGCAGGGTTTTGGTCGGATGAGGTCCAGTTTGGTCTAGTTACGAACCCTCAGATAGACCTAGATGTAAGAAAAATAATGTTCTCTTATACTAATACTAACCCGGATAATAACCTACACTGATGACGTCACAACGACTCTGTGTAGAATTTCACCACCCCCCCCCCCCTTTTTCTGAAAAAATGAGCACTCTCCAAACGGGTCTTGCACTATGTAGGCTATGGGGGGTGGTGGGGGGTGCTGGGTGGGTGATGCTGGGTGGGTGGTAGGTGGTGCTGGGCGGGTGTTGCTGGGTGGTGGGTGGTACTGGGTGGTGGGTGGTGCTGGGTGGTGGGTGGTGGGTGGTGGTGGGTGGTGGTGGGTGGTGGTGGGTGGTGGGTGGTGGTGGGTGGTACTGGGTGGTGGGTGGTGCTTGGTGGGTGGTGGGTGGTGGGTGGTGGTGGGTGGTGGGTGGTGGTGGGTGGTGGGTGGTGGGTGGGTGGTGCTGGGTGGGTGGTGGGTGGTGCTGGTTGGTGGTGGGTGGTGGTGGGTGGTGGGTGGTGCTGGGTGGGTGGTGCTGGGTGGGTGGTGCTGGGTGGGTGGTGCTGGGTGGGTGGTGCTGGGTGGGTGGTGCTGGGTGGGTGGTGCTGGGTGGGTGGTGCTGGGTGGGTGGTGCTGGGTGAGTGGTGCTGGGTGGGTGGTGGGTGGTGGTGGGTGGTGGGTGGTGGTGGGTGGTGGGTGGTGGTGGGTGGTGGGTGGTCGGTGGGTGGTGGGTGGTGGGTGGTGGTTGGTGGTGGGTGGTGGGTGGTGCTGGTTGGTGGTGGGTGGTGGTGGGTGGCCGTGGGTGGTGGTGGGTGGTGGGTGGTGGTGGGTGGTGGGTGGTCGGTGGGTGGTGGGTGGTGGGTGGTGGTGGGTGGTGGGTGGTGGGTGGTGCTGGTTGGTGGTGGGTGGTGGTGGGTGGTGGGTGGTGCTGGGTGGGTGGTGCTGGGTGGGTGGTCAGATTTCAGCCAAAAATTCCAATAATAGAGAGTTGCGTTGGGCGTGTCATATGCAGGCAAGGCGCAAGTATCTGGCACACACAACCCAAGCACTGGTCGTGACACAAAGATCTACCTCCACGCCATACCACCACCACAACGGCAACTCAATCAGCGCGTGTAGTCTCTCTCTATATATACTACAGTGTCATTCAAATTCCACAGAATAGGTGTGCAAGCTGTCGGCCACAGTAGAAACCCCTTCCCTTTCTTCTGTTTCATTTTCCCCCGAATTACAAACATATGTCCTTGTATTGCAGTTAATTGTTGTATGGTTTTTGAAATATATAGGACATTTTCGCAGTAAATAACACTGAAAACGAGGTGAAACGAAGGTAACTGCGTCAGAAAACGTAGTGCATACGTATGTATACCGCTATGCCATCTGGTGTAAAACGGTGGAACTGACTGGACACCTTTTCTGTGGTCTGGCTGTATGATGTAGTATATAAAGAGCGTACACATATGGCCTTGTAGGAGGGCCCGCTGGGTGGAGAGGTGTGGTAGGCGGGTGATAGGCGGGCAAGGCGCAGGTATCTGACATATACGCAGGTACATGACACATACACCAAGCACCGTATGTCACACAAAGATCTACCTCGATGCCTGCACCACCAGCGCGTGCCCTTTTACTCTATTTCATTGCTCTGTGTAGAATTTCACCACCCCCCCCCCTTTTTCTGAAAAAATGAGCACTCTCCAAACGGGTCTTGCACTATGTAGGCTATGGGGGGTGGTGGGGGGTGCTGGGTGGGTGATGCTGGGTGGGTGGTGGGTGGTGCTGGGCGGGTGTTGCTGGGTGGTGGGTGGTACTGGGTGGTGGGTGCTGGGTGGTGGGTGGTGGGTGGTGGTGGGTGGTGGTGGGTGGTGGTGGGTGGTGGGTGGTGGTGGGTGGTACTGGGTGGTGGGTGGTGCTGGGTGGTGGGTGGTGGTGGGTGGTGGGTGGGTGGTGGTGGGTGGTGGGTGGGTGGTGCTGGGTGGGTGGTGGGTGGTGCTGGTTGGTGCTGGGTGGGTGGTGGGTGGTGGTGGGTGGTGGGTGGTGGTGGGTGGTGGGTGGTGGTGGGTGGTGGGTGGTCGGTGGGTGGTGGGTGGTGGGTGGTTGGTGGTGGCTGACTGAAATAGCCTGTAAAATTATATCTTGAGATTTTACATAGCCAATGCTACTGCCTGATATGTATTCTTGACGTGGCGCCCCCTATACTATACAGGGCACACTACGCGACTATGTGACAGAACCCACATAAAAGGTGTGTAAAGCAGGGTTTTGGTAGGATGAGGTCCAGTGTGGTCTAGTTACGAACCCTCAGATAGACCTAGATGTAAGAAAAATAATGTTCTCTTATACTAATACTAACCCGGATAATAACCTACACTGATGACGTCACAACGTCATTGAAATTTAAAATTGTGTGACGTCAGCTGATCTCAACTGGGGAGTCAGACAACTTGTAAAAATGGCGGGGATAGGATACGTTGCCGTTCCGCGAGCAGTCATAGATGAGATGGTTGAGAAGCTGTTTTCAGCAGATCACCAGCGAGAGCAGGAGGTGGCAAAGGTGCAGGAGGAGGTGGTGGATGAGCTGATCCGTGAGCTGACGGATCAACTCATCAGAGAGGCCGTCGAGAGGACCAAGCTCGACGTCTGTATGGAGCAAGAGATACCCGCTGAAGTGATACAGATGCTTGAGGAGTACTCGACGTGAGCTCTCCCACCTCACCCACTCTACTAAAGGCCCTTTTCAGGGCCAACCATTTTTCACAAAAGTTTAAGTTATCTCAATCTAACATATGCAATTTTTTATTTTATGTATTTAAAAATCCACATGAGAAAACCCCTCATAGTCTCCACACTGAAAAAAACCCTCTCGTCTTGCTACACCACCCTCCTCCACCCATATTGTCCCCCAGTCCAGACCCACCACCCTCCACAAAAGGGTTAACCCATAACAAAATTATATCTTGAGATTTTACATAGGCAATGCTACTGGCTGATATGTATTGTTGATGTGGCGCCCCCTATACTATACAGAGCACACTACACCCACTTTGTATATAGACTATAGTACTGGCCAGAACACACACCAGGACACAAGGACAAATTAAAAGTTTAGATTATCATAAGAACATAGCCTTTATTTGTTGAAAGTAAAACATATCCAAGTACCATAATACAGTGATTGTTTATATTTTAATTAGTATTGGCAATAAAAAATAGATACATAAATATTGAGTAACATGTAATAGGTTATAGTTGACATTTCTATTTATTGGGACTGTCTCAATAGCTTGTCTATCATATAGCTCTCCCTCGTGGAGATGAAATATCATCAATAAGGTAAAGATATTATGATAATATGACATTTAGGTGAAGGAGCCAGTGATCATTATTCAAGCCTCAAGTGTTATGAACATGTATTTGTAATAGACCTCTGTTAGCCAGACAGGTTTAAATATGTAACAATGTATACACATAAACTTATTGAATCTTACATCTTTAGGGTTTTATGAGTTCCTTATATAAGCATGGTCTACATGGCTTAGGTATGGCGTATAACTTCTCTAATGTAGTCTAGAGTTACCACATCATATCAAGGGTTTACTTTATCCTGCATGCATGGCCTAGGTGGCCCAGGTAGGGTAGACTCACAATGAGTTGGACACTGGTATTTCTAATCCCTCCTGTGTTATCAGACGTGTAGTGGTGATTGGTTGGAAAGAACGAGACTTAAACTTATCATTATTCACAAGAATATAGAAAAGAATGTTTGAATAAGCACAAATTCAATCAAGTGTCCGTTTCAAGATATATGGTCCACTCAAGTTGAATCTATACTATGCCCAGGTTCTCTCATATGTAGCCTGCAATTACCACATCATTTCGGCATATGTTGTTTAAGATATCGGTCAATATTACGCCCTAATACATAGACGTTAACCCAAGGTCAAGGCTTTCTTAGCAAGTACTCATGTATTAGTTACAGGGGGTGGGTGCATCATAGAGACAAATATTACCTTTTAGAGACATGCTGTCCTTCAAGGGTTAAGGACCCCATAGAGCAAAACTGTACTATGTCTATTTGGACAAAGGGCGTTATAGTTATAAGTGTTACTTGTCACGTTAGTTATCAGCAGCGGCATTGTAAACGTCAGGGAAAATGCTTACATTGACCTTAATTAGTGTTCTTGTATATGATATACGGTGTCTCAGTAATTAACAGCGTTGTATACGTCAGGGAAAATGCTTACATAGGTTTTAATTAGTGATATTTTATATGATATACGGTATCTCAGTAATATAGTCTTACATGATAGCACTATATACATTTTTAAGAAAACAGCTAAACATAAAGCACAAACTAATCACAGGCTTAATCAATAGTGACACAGTTTGTAATTGTTACTCAATGGTATCAAAGTTTGTAATCGCTACTTAGTGTTTAATTGTACTTTTATACGATATACCGTATCTGATTAATACGGTGTTACAGGGGGTGGGTGCATCATAGAGACAAATATTACCTTTTAGAGACATGCTGTCCTTCAAGGGTTAAGGACCCCATAGAGCAAAACTGTACTATGTCTATTTATCGTACAAAGGCTATCATGACCCAATTTCTACTAAAGCACTACGACATTATGACCACATTTTATGTTCTATCGTCCTCATATAATAATTATGGAATGTGCATGGAGCAAAAACACTCAACGCCATTATGAGTTATCATAATCATCAGCTTTCATGTGATCTTTAGGAGACATTTCAATACTCCAGAGCAGTCCGATCTACCATGATGGCGGGTGACAGGGCTGCGCCGGCCCACCCTAAGTCTTAAAAGGTCAGCCAAAAAGCTACAGGAAACGCCCCTCCTGCGCGGTGGTGGACGGGGAGGGTGCGCACGCAGCAGGAACACGCAGACAGAATACACAGGCCCCATCCTGGGACCCGACGACGAGTGTAGACTTCCGGTTATCGTATGGCGAGCGCATCATTATTCTTGGGGGGCCTTTCTGCTGAGGCTTGCAGGATAGTCGGAGATAAATAGGCTGGTTTGGAGAAGAGCAGAAAAAAAGGTCTAGCTCTTAGGGGCTTGATAAGCTGTGGCCAGTGCTGGTGGCTGAAAAAGATGAGACAGAATTACTTGATTTTTGACTCGGGCCTGGGGGGAGAGAAATTTGGTATTTGCCTGAGCGTCCAATGTGATCAAAAGTAATCTTTTTTTCTTAGGAGGTTAGCCCAAATTCTAAAAACTGCCACTTACACACATGTAAATATAGACCCTAAATTTAGGTTTAAAAGTATTCCTAGCTCATTTGGTTAATTTTTTGACTCAGGGGATATGGGTAGAGAAATGTGGTATCTCTGTGCAGAATTGAACTCCTAAGTACTGCCTTAGACTGCAATTTGACCAAAAGTAATCTTACTTTTTGAGGGAGTTAGCCCAAATTCTAAAAACTGCCACTTACACAGACGTAAATATAGACCCTCAATTAATGTTTAAAAATATTCCTAGCTCATTTGCTTAATTTTCTAACTCAGGGAGTGGGGGGGAGAGAAATTTGGTATTTCTGTCCAGCATTGAATTCCACATTACAGTTACAGGGGGGGAGGGTGGTGAGATTTCATGCGGAAGGGGGAAAAAATAATTACGCCCCCCCCCTTCTAGAGCACGTGTAATGTTTCGCGCCTCCCTAGCCGAACCCCCCCCCCCACCATTTGAACTATAGTAACGGGCAGGCTTCTTGGGTAAAAAGGGAATTAAATTTTTACGCCCCCCCCCCCCTTTAAGAGGATTAAGAATTGTTTACCCACCCCCCTGAGAAGGGGTGGGAAATGTTTACGCCCCCCCCCCCCCACATACCCACCACCCCCCCCCCTGTAAATAATAAATGAACACTCCCTTACAGGATAAAGCAGTAGTGTGGAGTTCATAATGAATTATTCTATTCAAAAAAACCTACCTCAATTTCCATTTTGTAGTTGGGGGGTTGGCCCCCACACAAAAGCTGGCAACCCAAAAGGGCCCATGGGGCCAAAGGCCTGTGCGTTAGGAGGGGTAGATGGCAGGTGCCATCCAGGCGGGGCCCAGGGACACGTGGGGGTGATTAAGACCTCGTACGAGTAGAAAACTCTGTGGAAAGTGGAGAGAAAAATAGGTGATTTAGTACATGCATTACAATTGAATAAAAGAAAAAGAATAAAGAGACGTATTTTTCTTTTTCCAAACAGCACCCCCCCCCCTAAATGGGGTTGGCTTTCCGTTTTTTTACACCCCTTTAGGTGGGGGGCGATTTGAACCCCTTTACCGGGGGGGGGGGGGGGGGGAATCCCGCGGAAGAACACCGCCCCCCCCCTTGTTGTTAAAAAATGATCACTCCCTTAAAGGTATATAATAGGGCTCCAGACAGGTAAAATCGACAAATCGACATGGGTCTAGTGACAAGGGACAAGACCTATTTCTTATAATCGACAAGGGACATTGGCATTTCTTGAATTCAACAATTGACACAGCCACCCCCCCCCCCCCCCCCCCGTCTGGGGGCCTTATAATGGAAGGACCCATTGAAGCATAGTGACACATGCACATTTCCAAAGAAAAAAGGTGAATACCACAATTCAAGCGTTCCTCAAAAACTGGAAACGTACGTAAGGGTTATTTTTTACCCCTCTGCAGGCACCTTTCTAACACTGTTAGAAATATAGCAGGGATTACTGGGTGGGTGCCGGTATTTAAAAATGGCCGACTTTTTATAAGATAGCCATAGCGCAAATTTGTGGACGGCGCCCATAAAATACTGATTGTCTAGTTGTTATATGATACTTACGTCCCAGTAGTGATCTCTTGATAACGGTGAAGTATTCGGTAGATTCCTCCCGGCGAGCCGGGCCACGGCTCCACCACGGGCCGATACACGGCAAGGTTGCCCATGAGGAAAACTTGGCAATTGTGCAGTGGTGCCGACATGTTGCTTTTTGGATGTAGGATCCTGACTTGACATGCCTTTCATGACGTCACAAAGCTGACCGGATAACAGCGTTTTTCCATAGCAGACAGAAAGCCGTCAAATACAATACATGTGTTTCTTCTAGGTAGCGACTAGCGTGGGCCAGCACGTTATTAGATTTCTACGTTATTCATACTGTTTTGTTGCATTATTTTAGTTCATTTGGTTAAGTATTCATGCTAGACGACTACTCCAAAACATGAAAAAAAGGAGGCGGGAAAAGTTGAGTTGGGACGCTGGGCCCGCTGTTATTTGAACCCGGGTACCAGCGCGACTGTCACTTCCGGTTTCTAACGGCTTCAAGTAAACAACACGATTAGGCTATATCCATGTTGAACAGTTATTTACTAAGTATATTTGAATTAGTATGAGTGCAAGATTGCCGTTACAGCATGATTGAACAACAGAGACAGGACTTACTTAGTTCAACTAACCGTAAGTGCAGTTTATTACTCTATATGATGAACCAATTTGGCGCTCCAATATCCCCGCCCACAGCATTGAGCCACTGTCAGTCGGCACCCATAAACTCCCTATGTTAAAGCACTACCGGGTAGCCACGCTGTCATTTTCAAACTTCTATCATTTTCCAGTGAGCCCCCCGGGGGGGGGGGGGACTCCCTATGTCATCTATAGTAACTATATGCGTACACAAAATACCGGGAAAGGGGTGCTTTTTTAGCCCCACAGGCGGGTACCGGCCAACCCGCCATTGTGCGTCCTTTTTCAGCCAATTTTGAGCGAAAAGGGATATGTTTTTAGGCCTGGAATATCCACCCAAAATGTCCCACAGTTTCTGTTAAATAAGGGGTTGATTTTGGCAAATTTGGGGTGATGTCCCATGAAAAAGGTCCTGATTTTTGCACATTTCTGGGAGTTATGCCGCCAAAACAGTAGTGTTGCTTGTGGATTTTGTCCCGGTAAAAGGGGTCTAAATTAAGGGTGATGTACACACATGGTATACATAAATGTGAGAGTGCCCCCCCCCCGGGAGTTAGCCCGAATGAGCCATGTGTTTTACCTTTGACCTTTTTTGTTTTAAAATTTTTCTAAACCTAGGATTTTTTTTGGAATTTATCAAGGTAAGTCCGCAATTTTTATTTATTTTCCTTTTTCTGATCTATATTCAATGTGTGGCAAAGAAGGCAACAAAGTCGTTGAGTTCAATATAATTTAAGAATTAATTTTATTTCCATTATTCTGATAATTTTTCTGGCTGACATTAGCTGATATATATACATAGATTAAATACAATATATAAATAGATGAAAAAATATAAGATGTATGGTAGTGATATATATACATAGGTGTGGAGAAGATAACTTATAATATATTATATACATGACGGTTTTGATTGCAGCTCAATGGCTCATGGTGACTTATTCACATCTCTGTACCCCAGTAGAACGTGGCCTACAATAAAGAGAAAGTGAACCACAGGTAAGTTTAACATTGTGATGTTTCACATTAAACAATGGCAGGATATACCACATAGCGGTGCATAGTGAGAATGTATTAAATGATTTAATGTATTAAATGATTAATATTGAATGGACGATTCTATTTGTCACATTAAACACCCTTCCATACCATAATACTTCAAAATGAATTTAAAAAAAGAAATACACCACTTGCGCTTACTCAATAAGTTTGTAATAAAAGCACTTACATTTTCGATCACAATTGTTGGTTTGGCTGAACGCGGCAGCGGCGCAGGAACTGGAACTGCCACTGGACGTGCAACGGAGTGAACTGGCCCTGGATGCGCAACGGAGTGAACTGGCCCTGCACCACGACTTCCCAGGACCCGCTTGTGGTTGGCGTCACCATATCCAGCATGACCACGAGTTGGCGGGACCCGACCACCACGAGCACCACGAGCACCACGAGCATGTCGCCTCTTGTGGTTCTGGCGTTTATGTACGCCACCCCTCTGTAAAGAAAACCAAAGTAAGTCCAAAAGCACTGTACGTGTAAACTGACCCTGTATGACAAAGAGCAACTGCATACAGAAGTAAAGAACTGTAATGCATGTTATACACGTTAACAAATAACAGACAAAGTAAACCAAAGAAGTTCTATATGTGAGATACTTACTGATTTGTAGCCGAGTCGGCTCCTGATGATACCCCGTCCCCCCCCTCTTAGCATCTGACCAACCCGTGCTGCTCCGTCTCCACCTGTCTGACTGATCTGAATTGATAACAAATAGCAACAAATATACAAACAACTGTCTGAAAAGAACAGCACAGGAAAAAATAGATGACCTTTTTACCGGTGAAAAATGAGCACGCAGCATTTCAACTATGATGAGATAAGAAACATGTGCCTTGTAGTGCTGTTTGACCATTTAGTTAATTCAGTGTTACTGTATGAAGCATTAAAAACATAGATTTATAGTTACCTCTTGAACCTGGTCGAACGACCCATCGTCTACCCCTACTGCCACCCCATTGTCGGCTTCCATGGGCACCTCAGCCTCCTCTTTGGCTGCCTCCGGCTTGTCAGCGATGCTAAGAGGCTGGTGGCAGAAAATGTGTAGACTTAATAATACATGGCAGAAATAGATGGCAGAATGAAATTTATACTATTCATATAGATCAATGCTACTTTTATTATTATGTCTGCTTATTTTTTATTATTTTTATAAAATGAAAATAACAGTTTTCACTATGGTGCAAAATTTGGCATTTGTTCTTTAAATGATTCAATGTTATAGTGCTTAAGACTTACCTTAACCACATCACTCACTGCTTTCTCGATTCTGACTAGACCCGCCCGCAATGGATGGATGCGGTCGTTGCGGAACAGCCGAAACTCGGGCAGGGCACGATCCAAGTCAATCACCCTGCCCTCGAAGTGGGAACGGATGCGTCTGAAAATTCAGATATTGTTAAGATGAGTCACTTATTAAAACTTAGCGTTTCATTTACTACACCAAATTTCAAGGCAATGAAATGTTGATGTGTTGAAAGTGAACACCAACTTTCTTAAAGATAATTTAATTTCTTGACCAATTGCATTTTTCTTTAAAAAAAAAAATTAAACTACTGGCAACACAGACATGTACGCATTCCTAAAGTAAACTGTATTCCATGTTTTATATTTGACCGACTTGAAAAACATTGCACTCACTTGTTCAGAGTCTTCCGCACGAAGGGTTTGAGCTGTCGGCGCCGTGGCACAGTACATATTAAAACTTCATCGAAAAGCCTGCTGGCCTAAAAATATTGACAATAATATTATTCACACACTGATTATGGTAAAGATTGCATTTCCCCCCCCCCCCCAAACATTTCTCACCCAATAAAGTTTTTTGTAAATTATGATATTTGGTACACGATTGTCGTAGTCCGCATAGCCACGACACAAAATATTCAAAGTGAAAATTTTCCCGCTTACTCTTGCCCCTGCCCTTCACCAAAATTTCACGGTCACAAACAGAGATATGTGGAAGATAACAAACCGTGTCTGCTGAATATTCCATATTTTTTAACCCTTTCTCATAAAAAATGTAGTTTTTCGTAAATTATCAGGCCGCTACTACTTTGTACAATACATTACCTATGACTTATATTATTATATTATAGGATAGTAGTATTATTATTAGATTATAGTACTTTAACGTATAATACTGTGAAGACTAGATAGTTACCTCATTTTTGAACTCGATTAAATGTGATACCACATCCTGGTAACTTGATCCGTCCGCCAGGTCGTTGGACCCGCAACATACCACGAGGCAGTTTCCAAGCTCCTTACGAACTTTCTGCAGATTGCATCTTAACTGTGCGCTCGTTGCCACTGGTATGTATACAAAGCCCGGGAGCTCGGCCCACCTCAGCAGGGAGTCGCCCACCACCACCCCTCGCACATGTCCAAGGTCTGCAGCCGTACACACGTCACTCATCTGCCATTCAACACAAGCAGACTTTAACAATATGGTAAGACAATTACAGCTACCGATAACTTATTAGTAGCTGTAGTAGTAGTATTAGTACAATGACTATCAAGATAAAACATTCTTACACAATTGACAGATAAATACAGCTAAGATATCAGCAAATGAAATATTTCTTTTCTTTAATAACATTTGTGCGTATTTCAAATGAGCGTTTATTATGAATAGTAAATAAATAAATAAACGGTAACACTTATTTGACTTTTTACCCACCTACATGAAAGATGTCTGTAGCCATGCTTTGATTTTTGTTATGGTTTATACTGTATGCACAATCTGGTTGACATTAGCCGTATGCCACACCAGGACTGCAGATGCACAAACTGGCCACACAAATTGAACTGTGTTTTCGGCCAGGACTGCATTGATGATGCACAAACACACCGTTTGACATAGGTGAGGACTGCAGTTTTTAATTGGTTTAGAAATATTTTTGAGTGGCTGACTACATATACACAATGACTGTTCCAGACGTGCTACTCTACATCAGGCAGCGGTGCCATTTTGTAACAACGAGTGAAATGTGTGCCCTGACCTTCAACCTGTTCATTATAGATAACAGGAGTGTAATGCTGTGGCGGGGCGGGGACAATCCTGTCGTCCAGTGCCACCAACGGAGAGACCACGTGCCAAACCGAGTCACCTTTTGGATTGAGTTTAAGTACTCGGATGTCACAACCCAGCATGCCCGCCACAGCATAGCAGTTTGCGCTATACGCCCATGTCCTGTCTTCGTAATGCCTATCTACATAGTCAGCAGCATCCTGTCGACTTATCAACACATCAGGATTACGCAGCAGACGTTGGATGGCCATGTCATCAGTGATAACAGGCATATGGACGTCCAGATGGAGCTGCAGAAAGTGAATGGCATGCAACCTTATAACGTGGTAGTATTCCTGTGTGCCAAACAACTCCTTTGATATCGCTCTGTAGAAGCAGTTTCCATCACCTTTTATGACGTCAAGTCCCATGCCAGCATCATTGAGAGATGTGACATGACTTTGGGGCACCATAGAAGGAAACCGGTCGACTGGTATGAGGGGAGTACGATGACAGTCCTCGTTCAGCATGTGGTTAGCCAGAGACTTCTTCCACATGAACACTTCTGGGGCGTCAGAGAGGGGACCGGCCCTGGCTTGGTAACGCACTATGCCTCCTTGTCGCACCTTGGGAATAGTTCGACAAACACCTTTGGAAACAGGCGGAGAGTGGCAGGATTCCCCAGCTTGACCAGATCCAGGTATTGGCTGCTCTGCGGCATTATCATGACCAGCCTCGTCGGCAACCTTAGTAGGAGGAGGATCCGACGCCCTCTTTCGCTTATTTGGCTTGCTTGGACTTGAACTTGGAGCTGGCCTTTTCGACGTCTTTGATTTATTGCTAGGACTTGAACTTGGAGCTGGCCTTTTCGACGTCTTTGATTTCTTGCTAGGACTTGAACTTGGAGCTGGCCTTTTCGACGTTTTGGATTTATTCCTAGGATTTGAAACTGGAATTCCATTGGCCCTCTTGACAGAGTCTTTGATAAACTTTTTGAATTTCTTACTTCGGGCCTGCCTTTTCAGCTCTTTTTCTGGGTCATACGGTGTTCTTTTTATGAGATCCACCAGAGCCCTCATCTCTTTACTCTTGATGTCTTTGGCGTCAGGAGAAAGGACATTAGTAGACTCCATATATTGCAGCACTAAGGCATGTCTCGGGCTGAGACGTACTGCCACTGGTTCGAAGGCAAACAGAGTGAGATCAGAACACCGTCGCACTCTGCTCAGTGCGGTGTACGCCTGACCACTGGCAAAGAATTTACCGTCCATTTTAACATACGCCCGATCCAGTGTCATACCTTGGACCTTGTGAGTTGTAAGACACCATCCCAGTGTAATAGGCAGCTGGTTCCTCATTAGCGAGCCAGTTGCATGCTCGTATGCGACATCTTGTTCAACACGTCCCAACAACAACTCCGTACCGTCGACCAGATGACGTATGATAATACAGTTCTGGCTGACAATTCGCACAACCTCAGCCCTAGTGCCATTGACCCATCCAGCCTCTATTTCCATGTTTCTCAGGAGAATGACCCGAGCTCCAACCTTGAGACGTATCTCTCGCGGGAAAGAACTTTTCTGGAAAATGTCAATGTTTTTTGACTCCTCAGCCGTGGCAGGATTGCCTTGCTTGTTGAGGTCGATGGCCGTAAAAACTGTTTCCTCTCCCTCCATGTTCTCAAGTATGGCGTTGTTTATTGAATCCCTGTCGACACGATGAGACACGATGACCGCATCGTTTACGCCATATTCTGCTGCATGTTTCGGGTAGGAAGAAGGAGGGACTACACGTTTTCGCAGTGTGGCCAAAGATGTTTGATTGAGGTTACCACGCCTGACGTCCTGTAACATGGCCAGGAACTCTGGGTCGTCTTGACGCATGACCTCATTCAGTATAATAGATTTGAAGAAACCGTTCCACGTCCAAATGCCATAAATATCCAAATCAATGGCTGGCAGCTGAGCCGGATCCCCCAACAATACCACATGTCTGTGACCGAATGGTCTATGGTTATACTTCCCACAGGACATGCCCTTCATGACGTGATCTATTTCCATCATGACTTTCGCCTCCAACAGCGAGAACTCGTCAATGATAAAGACATCAGTTTCCCTCATCATTTTGGCAATAACTCTGCCCTTGTACAGAAAGGATTGGGCTTTTATATCCATTTTAAAAGCACTGTGAACAGTACAGCCTCCTATCAGATGAGCTGCTATGCCTGTACTGGCCATAACCTTGACAGTGAGATGGTGTTGTTGTCGGCAGCATGCAATAAATGTTTTCAGCAAGAAGGACTTCCCAGTGCCGGCAGCACCAACTACGTTGACGAGTAACTGTCTTTCTGCAGCTATTTCACCATTCATGTAGTCCAGAGCTCGCCTTTGGTCGGCATTCAACTGAGCTTTCAAAGCATCTATGTCCTCCATAGGTGGCGCTCTCACTCCCATGTCTCCCATATCAAATTCATCCTCGTCGTCCACCTCAACCTGCTTACGTCTTTCGACCACTGGAGGACGGTTTTGCTCAATTTCCCCAAGCAACGCGTCAGTCTCCTCAGTGGTCATCCACTCCTTGTCCACCATATGCTGAGCTATGGTCTTAATGAATCGAATATCAAATCCACGGACGGCAGCCTCACGCAACATAGTCTCAGCGTCTGACTGCTTGTCAATGAGGTCACGGATGGCACACTCCTCCTGATAAGTCTTTGACACATTATCGGGTGAAATGATGCTGCCGATTGTGTCTGTAGTCCAAGGGAACCTTTGGACGAGAATTTGCTCATAATACGCCTCCTGAGATTCACCATAAGGCAGACAGAACCGCCAGCGCGGGACGGCTTCTTTGCCTTGCTTGCGTCTCTTGAGTAAACGTCCCTTGGCATCTTTCAGTGGAGGAGCGTCATCTTCAAACTCTGGATGATACTCTTCCTGTTCCTCATGTAGATCGGACGTTACACTCGCTACGAATCTGTAACACTTGACATATTCGGCATACAGCATGTCCTTCAACTGGGAAGGACGATCCAGATACTTCATCAATCCATTGTCGTAGTAGATGTCGGTTGAGTCGGGATCTCCTTTAAGGTGAATATTTCTCTTCATGCACCGCATGCTCGGATTGATGGAGGTCGGACAGAAGACAACCTCACGGGTGCAGCGACACATGTTGTACCCCAGAAGTATGCAGTCAGCTTCCAATCTGCCGATGAGACGTGTGCGCAGGAACCTCTCCACCTCGCTTGTCTCCTCGGGCAAGAGCATGTCAAAGGACGGCTCGGCTTTACTGATGTACTTGGCTAAGTACATCTCCCAACCAGAATGGGTCACTCGCTGAATGTTCATATGTGCCTGCCAAGTCAAAAGAATAGACAGGTTGTACGACGATACCCTGACGTCTTCCTCATGACGTCTCTTGTAGTTGTAGCGGATGCCACCCTCGGCAGTCCCATCCTCGTCTGTCAGTTCAAATGGGAATCCGTACTTACACTTTCTGATGATTTTGCCTGCCACTCGAGGGAAACATCTGGCTGGACGACACTCGTGGATTTGGAACTGGCCCACCACATTCCGCATTTCCTTTACAGAGTCCTTGTGCTGTTCACGGCTCTCCGGCCGGGGAAATTCAGCTCTCACCGCATCCGCTGGAATAGTGCCGGGCTCACACCACACCACCATGTGAATATGAATAGCTCCGCGCCCTTGAAATTCTACTCTGTACCACGAATCACGGACCTTACCAATGGGGCCGTTTTCGTTCTGCAGCACATAAGACTTGAACTGTGCGAAACGTTTGAAGAATGCGACAGTTGTCTCCACCGAGAAGAGAACCGTCGACGACGTGTTTGAATCTGTACAGATTCGACCATCAGGTACTGTTGGATAGGCCCCATAGCCATGCTTCACCACCGTTTGCAGTTCGGGCCATCCGTCGTTCTGTGTGAGTGTGATGAAGAAGTCTGGCTGTCCCAATTCCGTACTGACGGCCACCAGCTCAAGCAGCCTCGCCTTCCAATATGACTTACTGCCGACCACAGTGTTTGGCAGTGTACTTCCAAACTGCGAGAACTTCCCTTCGGTGCTCGAATTACTCTCTCGTAGCTGACCCACATTGGGAACCTCGGTACCCGGCTCTGTAGTAATGACTCTGGTTTTCGCCACATAGAATAAGCGATCTTTAATCAAGCGGTCCACCCAAAAGAACGAATAGTTGATGTCGGATCTCCACCGGGAATCATAGCAGAGAACCCGGAGCTTGATGTACTGCATTGGTTTGAGATCGGAACGCTCAAACCAACTCCCATGACCATATGGAAATAGCCATGTCCATGCCTTTGCCTCCAAGTGCTTATCCCTGTATGAGATGCCCTTATTGAGGTCCACAGCAAATTCGCGTGAATGTTGGACACCGATGATGTCCTCATGTGGATTAAGACGTGGCAAACCCCTTTCAGGGTCCAGAGGGACAGCCCATGCTACTGATTCATCGTTGAGGTGTTCACATATAGGGTGGCCTCGAGCATCTGGACAGTCTGTCTCAGTGGGAAGTAGATCTATGTCGGCATGCCGGTACAGTGTCTCATAGTTTGATTTGAAATCTTTGAACAGAAAATTGTTTCGACCAAAGAATTTCACAGCTGCAACTATTCTCTCATCAGAGACATTCTGCGCCTCCTCGTCCGGACGTCTGACCATGTAACCGTACAGGCCTGCGTAGTTATGTGCAACTCTCGGCAAAACATTGACTTCTCCAACTTTGTGAACCCAAATACGTCGTGCCTTGTTGTTAGCCTTCTGGGTAGTAGAAAATATGTTGGCAAGAGAAGCATTGCCCTTCTCGTGATCGTTGCGCAGTGCACTGACAACCTCAGGCAACCGAAAGATGGCAGGATGAGATGGATCCGGATTGATGTTGGCAGTGCATGGGTAGTAATTCATAGGACGACGTCTACACTGATAACAGGCATAGAACTTATGTACCACCGTGTTTCCATCCAAATAGGTGAACTCGTAGGGAAGCTCAAACTCGTAGTCACTCATCGAATATGTTATACGCGCAGGGGGTTCATTCGGTCCTTTCTTGCGGTGGAACAAATGACCATACTTTAAATTGCCATAAAGCAACATGCCACAATTAAAGCAAACTGCCTGAAACAGCCGATCTCGGCTACGCTCTACCTGCGTATCGATTAGACGGTTATACACAATAGTACTAAGAATGCTTAAATTGAAACACATGTCATTAGGCATGTCAGCCTGGCCGGCGTTATCTCCCGTCTCAGCCTCTTTTCCTTCACCTGGTAAATCAGACCATTTGGCTTTCTTTCTTTCCTTCTTAAGCTTACTGGCCTTACTGACTATTTTTGATTGGTGTACATTAGACTCTGGCACAAGATTATTGAAATGTGCAGCAAGTAGATGTGACCTCATTCCATGGAAGCTATTGATGTTGGGCATGCAAATTTGCTCTTCTGTACGCTGCATAGCAAGCTTCAGCATTTCCACCAAATGAGGAGTCCACTTGACTCGCGCCTTCACTACCTTAACTATGGCCGTTCCATCAGCCACCGGAGCGTTGACGTCTTCCTGCTCATGGTCGTCTTCAACATCTTCGTCCTCATCAAAAACAACTGGACCTTTTGTCTTTCGCTTGTATTTGACCGGGGGATCGACCTCCTCTTCTGCAGAAACGTCTACACCCACCACATGTGAATTTTGTTGCAGAAAGGGCTCGTCCAAAACAAAGTCAACATCCATGTCACATGCTCTACGCTTAGCCTGTTCCTGAGATTGGTCCTCAGATTGGGAAGATTCATAATAACATACTGTAGGTTTTCCCCTTCTATTGCGCTTCTTGTCTTTGTTGAAATAATCCACGCCATCTGTACACCCGTCTCCACCTGGTCCTTTGGGCAACAGAGGAACGTCTGACTGCTCTTCTGACCCCGCATCTCCACCTGGACCATGAGACCGAATGGCTGCGTCTCTTTTTGCGAACCACTCAGCGTTGCGTGGGAACTGTACCGATCCCCTGAGCTCTGCATTCTCCCTGAGCTTTTGGTAACGCCTTACGAGTGCCGTGCACGACTGCTTGGAGTCTGGGTAAATTTTCTTCCATTGCACCAAAATCAGGTTACGTAAAATTGGCCTAGATTCCTCCGTAAACCTCAACTCTGCTTGGATTTTCAACGCTGCCGCACCACACATTTCCAGGTTTTCAGTCATGGCCTCGGTCCACTTTGTGTAGACTGTCTTATTCTTCTCTGACGGCTCTTTCTTGACACATTCTGAATAGGCAGGTGGTCTGATATTAAAGTAAGCAGGGGTTTTCTCCTCTAACAGGTGGTAAATACGAATTAAGGAGAGGCCACTCACGGGACTATCAGGATACATTACGTTCCATTGATCTTCCATCATGGCTGATAACTCGGCTGGACTGAGCGCTAAATTTCTGCGTTCTACCACGTCCGCATAGACATTACGGAGGACTCCACACATATCGGCAGTCCACTTTTCACCATTTTCCTGAGAAGATTGCTCATGGAACACTCCAGACTCCATAGCAACTGTAGTACTGGTATTGTATGGCTAATTATGTTGCCTTGCACAACGCAGAGAAGGCTGCAAGAAAGAGGGAGCAGAGAAATTATTTTAATTTATATTGTCGCTGTTGTACACACCATACAACAGTTCACAACACTGTTGAGATAACCCTCTAGAAGACGGGGAAAATAATACTTCCCCCGTGGAAAGAAAGGTCATTTTGTGGAGTATAGTAGTCCGTGTGGAGACTTCCAACTGCTCTTCTAGGTTTTCCTCTACTTCACCCCATCCTTCGCTTTCAGGGTACATAGCTGAGTTGCCAATTTGAAATGCCTCCGCAGGTAATGAACCCCAATCACAGGCCTGCCAGACAGACTCATCCATGTCGACAATTTGGTTCAGATACTGCTCCAATTCTCTGTCCTCAAACTCCACTACCATATTCGGTGGCAGACTACCTGGAGATTCGGGAGTGGGGAACATGTCCACGCAATAGTCCGCCGACTGAATTGAACTCAGATCACCCTCTGAACACTCCCCCTCGGTCTGCCTTGTGTCATCATCGGTGAAGTAGCCATATTGAACAGAGATGTACTCTGACACAGCATACTGGGGGATGGACGTGTTAAATCCAAGGGTGAACATTTCAGCAACAATTTCTCGCGGTCGCAAAAGGCTGGAATCATAGTACACCTCCACCATGTATCCACAGGCCTCAGCCTGTACAGACTTGTCCGTGTGGCCGTAAGATATTATATTGTCTTCCTTGTTGTACTCAGCCAGTTGACAGACAACATCAATGCCAGGAGACAAACAAAAATATACCCCCAATTCAAATGCTGTAGACTTGACCTGAACGTGTCGAGGTAGGGCAATTTTTACAGGTGAAAAGATGGGCTGCTTGACCACTGCCAAAATTGTTTTGGTATGAAAGGGATTGGAAGCCACAAGCAGAGGAGACATTTCCAATCCGTTATCCACCACAGCATTTAATGCCAACAGTTTCAGTGTGGGGAAAAGAGGCATGACTTTTATCTGAAAAATGGAAGAGGGAAGAATAGACATATGTTCATTCTTCGTCCGCACTCTTTGAAAACCACAGGTCTTCGGATATGGATGTTTCGACACAGGTAACAGAGATATCGTTCAGGGGTATTATTCGTATGGTGCGTTTGACCACAGAACTATACTCTGCACACCTCAGCACTGTAGCTTGCTGAAGACGAAGGGTGACAGCTTCAGTCATGGGGAATAAGTGAAGGTCAGTGGACTTGAGAAAGTCATCTCCCGAAACAACACGCGACCGTATGTACACCTGAATGAACATTGTAACGTCGTCCTGGCACATGTTTGAAATTGTTTTAGAATGAAAATGATATTCACAATGCGGGAAAAGATAGGTCACATCCTCGTTCAGAGAGACAAAACACCCGACCCCATAGGCAAGAGGACTAATAGTAAGTGGACCATTGACATGAAGCTCTGTAGACGGTCGCTCAATCTCCACAACCTGCAATTCATCGGCGAAAACATCGGCGTACAGACGCTTAGTAAGCCAGTGATCCTGCTGACATACAGGAAGAGCTGCAGCAGCAAGGTCTCTCAATTTGGGAAACATGTCGTGACTGTGACTGTGGGTTTTGAGAAAAGAAGACAGTTGACCATGTTAGGTGTTACCCACCAGAACAGACGAACAACAATACAACGTACCTACCCAGTTGACTTAAAAGTTCCCCATCGCGACTGTGCTGCCTGTCTCCATGACATAAAATTCTCCGTTGTCTTGCATGGGCTCAAACATGTAAGCAGTCTCCCTTGACAGCGAGCTGAGATAACTCAGACCGCAGTTGTCCATTAGTGTCCACTTATGGAACAATGGACAGAAACGATCTTGAAATATTATGTGGATACAACCCCAACCTTTCTCCATGTCGGACAGGAGGCAAGTGCTGTCTTTGTGGATAGCTACTTGGTAAAACACTCCCTCCTTCTGCAGAGTATTTATAATGTTGTTGATAGCACAATACCAATAATGACACTCACTATTGTAACTCTGGAAAGGTTCCCCTTCTTTTTGTCCCTTTGAGATAAACTCCCATATCTCTTGCGCATATGTAATTTCAACATGTGCTCTCACAGTAAACAGGTATAAATCGTCGCAGCTCATATTGACACCTGTAAAGGGAATTATTTTTATTAAAGAATGTCTTTACTTTTATACTTTTCGATGAATTGTATACAGCCATAGAATAAAATATATAATTATTATTATTTTTAGTATTAGTATTAACGCCATGTTTAATTGAATTTCTCTTGTTATTATAGATGGAACTACCACCCACAGAAGACTAAAATGACCTGCCGACCTTCAGATATGCAGTATACGACACAACCCCAACCATACTGGCCTGCGACGTCATCAAAAGCATGTCAAGTCATGAGTTTATTCAAGAAGGTCTTGCTCAGTATCCCATCAAGGAGATGTTGACCGAGCAGATGTGTGTATGCAATTCAGCCAGGTCAAAAGACCACGTACATCACTACCCACCTTGAAAGCCATTAATTAACACATCAAGGAGATGTTACATTAAGATGAAATTTTTGGCAGTGGGATATGAGTGTGTTGTGCATGATAGTGTTTTAGACCCACCTTGAAAGCCAGCTATAATCACATGAAATGATTGTGAAAACGAACACTTCTGTGTTTGGCAGTGGGTAATACATGTGGTGATATGTGATAAAAAGGCCCACCTGCAAGCCATAACTCACATTAAAGGTAAATAAACACACTTGCAAAGTGCTAAAGGAAATATACCTGTGAGTTACTGGCAGTGGCAGTGGCATGTGAAATATGTGACATGACATGGATTTACCGGAGAGTGGCAGGGACATTAACTGTGAGTACACCCAGTTTACCATGCACCTACTCACATAACCTTGGTTTAAGACCAACTCGGGATTTACTTTCTTACTAACATAAAACTAAGGAAGATATTTCAAACAACTCAGGAATACTACGCTAGATTCAATACACAACCCAACAACACTGCATTTAAATTGATACAGCACAGTTATCACTTTAGGGACTTGAATGAACTAAAGGACATGTCAACCAAGCAGACAACTGTTATTAGTTTAATTGTTAGTTATTATTTCTGAAAGATGGATACAACCTTGATATTTTCAGAGTAACTGGACTGTTACACTTGTGACGATGGCAGACCAAAATATTGTTGAATAGAACCATGCATAGTTACATGACTTATATATTGAATTTCTACATATGCAAGGCTACTGGCTGACATGTGTACTTATAGTTTCAGCGTGCTAGAAATACGTCCCGTGTGTGACTGAAATACACTGTAAAATTATATCTTGAGATTTTACATAGGCAATGCTACTGCCTGATATGTATTCTTGACGTGGCGCCCCCTATACTATACAGGGCACACTACGCCCACTTTTTTTTTTTTTACATATAGACTATGGCACTGGCCAGAATGAGATTGTTGCTTCACATGCCAGTTACACATACACATTTCTAGAAATGCATTTATGCATAAATTGATGTATAATGAGGGCAAAAGGGATGATACATAAATAGATGATGCCACCCCTGAACAGTTAAGTAGTGTACTAAGGTATGTGCAAGTTGCATGAATAGGTCTTCTGAAATATAAATACCCATTATATTGTAGCTAGCATTTTTGATGAGTTCTCTAGCGTCCCAGTTTTTATAATGGAAATTATGATACCGGTACTTATGTGTAGAGTGAGAAAATTTGAGTGGAGAATTTGTTAATTTAGGATTGACCTATAAACATATCATATAAAGGGTTAGGCCTATATCTCCAATATCACACCTGCACACAATCTAATATAGACCTTGAAATTTGTTACTTGCGGGGAGGGGGGGGGTTGGGGAATTTTGAAATTTGAGCACAACTTAAACTATACAGTACCGGTATGAACTCACAGACCAATGTGACCAAAACTAAAGTGCCCATTTCGGGGAGTTAGGCCTATTTCTCAAATATGACACTTGTACACAATCTAATATAGACCTTGAAATTACAGAAAAAAATATTTCCAGGAAAATGGGTCAATTGTTTACTTCAGTGGGGGGGGTTGGTGAATTTTGAAATCTGAGCACAACTTAAACTACACAGTACCGGTATGGACTGACAGACCAATGTGACCAAAACTAAAGTGCCCATTTCGGGGAGTTAGGCCTATTTCTCAAATATGACACTTGTACACAATCTAATATAGACCTTGAAATTACAGAAAAAAATATTTCCAGGAAAATGGGTCAATTTTTTACTTCAGTGGGGGGGGTTGGGGAATTTTGAAATCTGAGCACAACTTAAACTACACAGTACCGGTATGGACTGACAGACCAATGTGACCAAAACTAAAGTGCCCATTTCGGGGAGTTAGGCCTATTTCTCAAATATGACACTTGTACACAATCTAATATAGACCTTGAAATTACAGAAAAAAATATTTCCAGGAAAATGGGTCAATTTTTTACTTCAGTGGGGGGGGTTGGGGAATTTTGAAATCTGAGAATTTTGAAATTATAGAGATGATATCATAATAATAGTACCGCTAGAACATGCTTGCCATAAATTCTTTATAGATTATTTCAAGTAACAAATTAAACATAATAATACACTTGTTAACCCTTTAAGACAGCAGAGTGCTTTAACCCTTTAAGGATGGCATGTCACTGAAAGCTAACATTTGATGGAATGATGCACCAATGCAGCCCCAACCCCAGAGAGTGTTATGATGCAGACCCGGAGTGTCTCAACCATGTAGGGTTGGCATAGTGCTTGAATGCACGCCTCACGAGTTACTTGCTGCATTCATGCATAATGACGACAAAAGAGGATGATACATTGGGCCATGATGCTGTCATTCAAGGGTTGATGGAGTATGCCCTTTCTTTGCAGAGTGACATGAACTCGTGAGGACTGCATTTATGCATGATACCAATGCTATGGGATTGATACACTCTCAAAAGGTTCGTCATGATATGTGCATAAACACCACCGTCCAAAGATCATAAACTGTGGTCTGGTAAGACCTAGTGTTGACCTTGTGAGTCAGTGCATTTTGGCGACTTCATACTTGAATACATCTTACATGACACCAGAAAATGATATGCACATGAAAACATAAAACAAACAACTTGAGATGGTGTAAAAGCAAACACACTGCACTGAATTTACGGTAGTTTTTTTTAAAAGAGTAATTTGCAAAAAGGTGGCTCCATTTTACAACGGAATATGAATTTATTCTTATTCATAAGTTAGCCATATTATACTTCTCAACTTTAAGCCCAGAAGAAGGATATACAGACTAAATGATTCAGAAAATGCGGACAATTTTTTTTGAAAAGTGTTTGCTTTAAACCAACAACTCAATAACCCTAAAATAGGACAGGAACTGTGAGATGTGACGTGTTAGCATCTGACCCCCCCCCCCCCCCCCCCACTCACACACACACACTTACTCTCCTATTTCTTTGTATATTGAAGAAAACAACTTACGATGATTGACGTGGAGTGTCTTGATCTTGATATACACTTGAAGTTGACACAGTGATTGACGTGGAGTGTCTTGATCTCAGAACTTGAATTGGAAATTGACTTGATGATGATGATGATGATGATGTTGAACTGTGAATTGACTTGGAGAATGCCGAGGCTGTATTCTGGGAACTGGGTGTCCAAGAAAAAAGAAAGAATGTGTGAATGAATGAATGAATGAATGAACCACATATGTGTTTAATTAACATTATTTACCGAAGTTATTCACATTAAAATAACCGTAGGTAGCATAAATTTGTTGTTAATTGAATTTTACCGGAATTTCACAAAATTTACTTGAGATTTACATGACATTTCCACAGCAAAAATAATAACCAACAGTGCGCACGTCTTGACACTCACCTTGAAAGAACTCAGAATGCCTTCAAACTTGTCTGAAGCGCTCTCTTATAGTCCGATGTCAACAAACCCGAAGTGGCGGTGACGGTCTATAAATTGCTCGTTTCATCAACTCTCCATCAAAAATAACCATTGAAAAGCGAAAATAAGACTTATTTTAGGATGTAATATGCATTGACACCTATATTTTGATGAAAAATAGTTTTATTTCTTCAAAAGTACACTTTGATGACCCTCAGGCGGTGAAACTTTGTCGCTACTTCTCTGACGTCACTGACACATCAACCAATGAGCGTGCGGCAGTGTCCTGTGATTGATGGGCGTCCACTGGATGGCGTGCCATATTTGGAAATGTGGGCGGGGCTTAATGATACCGCACGCCTTTGGTTGGTGTGCCATATTTGGAGATGGGGGCGGGGCTTAATGATACCGCACGACTCTTGATGTTTTCTTTCCTACTCAATGGCCGGTTTACGCCCAGTTTTACTATTACCATTGTATTTGGATGAACAACAAAGCAATGAATATGTTGGAGAAATAAAGCATAATGTAAATAGGAATTCAAATATTGAGACATGAATACAAATAAGATTATTTTAAACGTGTATGGCATACAGCACAAGATGGATTAGTTGAACGTTGTCAACTGAAGTCGACTGGGTCTTGCAAGCTGTGCTTGTTTATAAATGAAATACCTAATATTATCAATAATATTTAATGTTATGTGTTCTAATTTGAGTTTGCTATTTACTGTTAGAATAAAATATACCACATTAATGTTATTATAAGTTTATGTTAGTACTTTATGTGTACCTTATGGCCAACATTATATGAACATGACCACAACCATCGAAACTCCATGGAAATAATATCTAAATAACTTTAACAAAGACGATAATTTTTTTTTAATTTTTTTTGCATACATACATGTAACTTATGATGTATTTTATGCACTTCAAATGGTATTTTATTGAGGACACAACACAGTGCAACATATCAAACTGTGCTCCGCAAGAAACACAACTTTAGGTTATGTCAGGTTCAGTAAAAAAAAAAATTTGGAGGAGAGGGGGGAGTACACAAACGTCCGCGCTCATAGACGCTAGGCCTATAAAAGCACACTCCACACAGACACAAGTGTCATTTGGTGACTTGCGTCAGTATGGACGATTTCCTGAAAAAAGTATTAGACGACGGTGTAGTAGGAGAGCTAGGATATTTACCACCATGGCTAGATACTAGCTATGAGTATGGGTGGCATGAGCCAGACATGGATAGAGAAATGGAGGAGCGGAGACAAGTGAGGTTGGAAAGGCAGGCAGCCATGATAAGAGAGAGGGAGGAGGTGAGGAAGTTCAAGGAAGAGAAGAGAAAGGACAGGGAAAAGATCAAGGAAGAAGAAAGGAAGGAGAAGGAAAGGAAGGACAGAATTCTGCAGTTTGCAAAGAAAATAAAGAAGCATATGGATGATGAGTTAGAAAGGAGGGAGACTGCCTTGAAAGACTTTCAAAACAGAGGTAGAGCAGCATACTGTCCGGACTGTCCTGACTGTGTGTCCAAAAAAAAATCAATTGAAGAGTAACCCCCCCCCCCCCCAACAAAGGTCCTTTTAAGGACCCCCAATCTATACTAAAGGTTCAGATTCAATATCTCTATTCACCCCCAGTTTACCCCCCCCCCCCCTACTTGCAAATAAGCTATATTGATGTATGTGTAAATAGGCCTAGTCCCCTAAAAAAAATATGTTGTGGTGACATTCCACAATATGAGACTAGCTGACGGAATGACTGAAAAATTCAATTCGTAGGCCTAGACCGGCTCCCTAGACCGAGAGACAACTTTTTCATGCCAGGGGTTGCCAAGCCAATAAAAACAACTGGATTTGACGTATGCTTTATAAAACTATATTCCCCATGACTTGGCAACAGTTGAATGTAGTGTTGTGGTCCAGTATATAAATTATAGTTAATTCCCTGGAAGGAAACGATCGGGTTTTGGCTTTTGGAAATTGCCGGGCTGAGATTGACAGCATTGTTTACGTTTTAGCGCAGACACCGGGTTCGCAGAACGATAGATAACAGACGTTTCTTTATTGTTTTTAGTCTAAAAAGCACACACCACTTGCAGAACAGAGGTAAATAGATATACTGGGTGTATTTACACATTGCCATTAGACTGAAATACATGGATAACATATTTAGAAAGTGAGACGCCGCCGACTTTCAGAACTGACAGCGACGGTAGTTGATGCGCATCCAGTCTGCGCAGGATTTGACCTACTTAAGGCGGCCAACAGCGACCGCGGGGAGCATACGTTGCGTATGTCTTCCCCGACTGGCAAATTAATAATAGTTTTCGTCCACTTGAATCATTTTAACCTATTTTGAAACAATAATATAGAAAGAATACCACTTTCATTTTATTTTGGATACCTTATTGATGATAACAACACGTTGTTGACACAGAAGAACGCTAAGACATTTTGTAAACAATGATTCTCCCTCGGCCGCGTTGACCTTCACCTTGACAACATGACGATTTACGTTAATTTATGCAAGTCACCTTGACAACATGACGATTTACGTACAACACTGTCGTGAATATGGTGATAACTAATAAAAACATAATATTACAGCGTTTCACTGTTACATCCATCATTTCAGATGTCATTTGTAACAATAAAGCGGCAAAAATGAAAAAACAAACAAACTCGATTGTGACCCCTTTGGTTGTCGTAGAACGGGAAACCTTTTCTCAAGACTCCGACGAGTCAAGTTTCGGCGACTAAACTTTGTCGAAAATCAATCAATCCTCTTCTATTTGGACATTTGAGTTGAATTTTATTGCGGATTATGAAAGAATAATATGTTTTCTTTACGTTGTCAGCTTTTAAGGCAGGAGAAACAATGATAAGTCGTGGAAAATGGACTTCAAGCGAGACGAGTCAGTGAACTCGCTGACTCGCCTGTAAAAAAGTCAACTTCGAGGACGAAAAGAATAGGAATCTGTTAAAATAGTAATGGCCCCAAAACAGACCCCTGAGGGACTCCAAACTCCACATGACTGACATCAGACGTGTAGCTCCCAATTTTAGTATACTGCCTTCTTCCATTCAAATACGACATTAGCCAATTTAACACCCTATCATCCAGTCCTAATGTGCCTAAAATCTCAACCAGATAACCATGGTGCACACAATCAAAGGCCTTTTTGAGGTCAAGGTAACAAGCAGCTGTCAAGTGGCCCCGATCCCTTTTCTCATACAAAGTATTCAGAAAGTGAAATATGGCATCACCAGTACCTCGACCCGATCTGTAACCAAATTGGTTATCAGAAAGAAAATTGAGATCATCTAAGACACTGGTTAAGTGTATATGCATGATCTTCTCCGCTATTTTCGAAGGGACTGGTAGCAATGATATTGGACGCCAATTAGTAATTAATTTCAAATTCCCAGTTTTTGGGATGGGGCTCACTCTGGCTTCTTTCAAAACTTAGTTGGTACAACCATGTCATCTGGTCCAGCAGGTGTCTTAAAGCACATTTTAAAATATCACAGCGTATCCCCTCTATGCCAGAAATCTTGTTTATATTAATTTCACCAAATAGGATGTCTACTAACTCTCTATGTACAATTATTTTATCAAATTTACAGTCAGCCGGTTCAATAAAAACCTTCCTCTCAGGATGGCCATTAGCAGTCATATCTTCAGATAATTTCTTACCAATACCTGAAAAAAACTGATTCAGGTACTCCACAGATTTCTGATTGGACTTCATGAAGTTATCTTCCCCAATCAATATTGGCGGCTCAACTGTAACATCCGGCTTTATCACACTATTAATGATTCTCCAAAATCTTTTCGGATCATCCTGGTTATCTTCTAGAGTAGATTTTATATAATCAGCCTTGGCCTGCGTAATGGCCCTATTAATCCTGCATCTCAGCTTCTTGGCCTGTGTCAGATAACGATCCTTGTTTGTTTTGAGAAACATCTCCACGGCATCTTCTCTCTCTGTGATTAAGCCCAAGATTTCTCCAGTCATCCACCTGTTCCGTTTGTCCACAACTGAGATACACTCCCAAGGGCAGTTTACATCCAAATATTCAACAATTAAATTTAGTATGAAAACCCAAGCGGCATCCGGATCCCTCATGTCATAATACTCATCCCAATCTGCCTCACTAAGCCAATCCTTAAACAGCTCAAAGTCAAAGTTACTATAATTGCGTATCCGCAATGTTTTTTTCAAATATTCAACTTTTAGCTTAGTTTTGACACAATAGACAGGTAAATGATCACTCACAAGAAAATTCAATACACCTGCACTTAGATCGTCATTATAAGAGGTCAATATATTATCTAGACAAGACACAGTATTTTTGAATGGACGAGTACACTGATGTATCAATTTGTGATAACCCTGGAACTTGCACAGATCACCTAAAGCAATACTGGACCCGGTACCCTCTTTCAGAGTGTTAATATTGATGTCCCCCAGAATCCACTGCTCAAGACCTTTGTCTAAAGCCGATTTCATCAATATTTTAAGCTTAGCGAGAAAGAAATCAATCTTTCCTCCTGGGGGTCTATAGAGCGTGACTATCTGTAACTTTTGTTCACTTTTCAGTGTTAAATCAATTACAAAGCACTCCAAATCTCTAGAGTTCAGTGACAAGTCACGTCTAATATCAACTTCACAATCTAGGTCATCACGTACATACACAACAATGCCTCCCCCCTTCTTATTAGCTCGATCTTGTCTAAATAGCTTCATTCCATTCCAGTTTATCATGTCATCATCATACTCTGGATGCAACCATGTCTCACTCATGGTTACTATATCAGTGCCGTCCAACTGATCAAAGATGTCTTGGCGTTTTTTATACATACTCCTCGTGTTCAAATGCACCATCTTAAGCCCACTAGTCCTCAAGAAGTCATAGACTCTGGTTGTCGTCATTATTAGGCAAAGAGTTCAACAACAAAAATAATATATATACAAAAGAGAAGAAAAATAATAATATTATTTACAAAAAGATGTAGACCCTAGATTACCAGTCTAGAGTCTAGATAACCCCCCACAGATCTCACAACTTAATGTTCTGTGGGTGGGTTTAAGAAAGTAGCCTATGCAAATTAGGAACTAGGTAACTAACTGTAGCTGATTACATATACCTCACCCCTCAAACCTTTCTGACAGATCTGAAGATCTGTATAGAGAAGACATGCCATACCCATGGCTTACTTATAGCCCTGCCATGCTATAGTGGCTATTGGGAGAACTAAGATTTCTCTATCTAACCATATGACAGAAGGTGTCCTCTAGTGTTATTTATATGATTTTTAATACTTGAGATTGGGGTCTGAGGTCCTCATATGACCCCCAGCAGATGCTCTGACGCTGGCTGGCGGTAGATTGTATCATTTCCATTCAAAATGCATTATTTTAACTTGATTTATCTCTATATTCAGTAATTTACCGTAAACTACCAATTAAAGATTTCTATAAAAAAAAATGAGCCCTGAAAATGCACAATTTAGGTGGCTTATCTCAAAAAGATAACAATATCCTAAGTAGTTATAGGACCCTCCATGGGATAGCTGCATTCAAGATGCTTCAAACAGAAAAGGAATCTCGTTGATACATGGATTTGCCATCAGCCAGTGCAAATTCTCCCAAAGGTCAGGTTAAAGAGATTTCCCAGTTATGAGCTTAAAGGAGACTCAAAACCTGAGGACTGTCAACATTGCCCCTGAATTACATTATGTAATACAGTTTATAATGCATTATCCAGCCTGTATAGGATGGACCCATTCAGGATCTGTTGATAACAAATTACTAGAAGTGTCTATCTGCCCTGAATCGAAAATGGGGGCATATCATAAAAGGGTCATTTAACATAGGATCAGATACACACTGGGCCCTCACGCCGACCCTCCGGCCACCCTAACTAGAGCACTATCTGTCGTTGAAAATGGTGCTCGTGTAGAGTCGGGATGATGTACCAAAAGAGCGTTTTATACACAATGATACCCTTGTACAAATGCGTATACTTAGTAGGCAGCGTCTTATCATCAAATCTAAGAGGGTGCTATAGTTTTATTATACTTTTATAGACCATCTTTAAAATCCGAGCTTAGCTTAGTTCATAGTCTCCTTACCAATTTTCACTTGACCAGGCTGGCAGAGCCAACTAGTCTAGGTAATTATAACCACAAGGGCGGCTACTCAAGATCCAAGTAGACCTACTACTACGAGATTGGCTTTTTGGCCCCTCTGCCGCCTAGTTATTACATCCTCCAGTCTAGCTCGCCACACCCTTTGAGCAGCACCATTGCCTCGGTAAAAGTGTAGGGTGTGTGCTTTCCACCTTCAGGCATCCATAGATTCGATCACCATCACCCCCCTTGAAATGACCTCAGCTGTTAATTAGGGCGTAAAGCAGCCCAACAACCAACCAAGTCCCTGTCAAAAGATGTGAATAACGCTGTAGTCTGCCCGTTTCTGTGATCCAATATGAACCCTTCCTAATAGCACCCCCACTGGTGCATTGCATAAAAATAGCCCCCCTGACCTCATTTCTTGAGCTATAAAAAACACAAACCCCTCATTTTAATCACAATATCATGGCAGTCAACATGAATGGAACCATTAGTGGAGAAAGATAAGAGTCTCTGTTTTCTGTAGCCTACAATATTATGGTGACATTCTTCATGTCAAAATGTAATAAATAAATATGAGTTGTTAAAACTTGTTACCATGGGGATGTTGGTAATTGTGTTCTTGAAGACGTATGTGAAATCCGGATGTATGTGCCTCTGCCCAATAATGTCCCTAGCCATTTTAAGTTAACCTGTTCTGTCTGAGTTAGAAGGGTGCCTAGGGCTAGAGCTACAGAACCCCTAACTGCTGTGAAAGTGCCCCTCTCCTGCCTAGATCACAGAAATGGGAAATATGTTCAGATGCATTCACCATGATATTTCTGGATCTAGGCAGGATAGAAACCCCTGATCTTTTACAGATCTGAAAAGCTCTCATAGGGATCTATACTAATGGAACCAATATGTATTTTTTAACTCATTTTTCAAAAATTTATCAAACTCCCTACCTTAGCGCCCCTATAAATAGGGTTAAGTACCTGTCCGACCCCTCTACCACTGCTGCTGGAGGAGTACCGAGAATTACCCTCTTTTTTAGAAAAATAAGTAAAAATATCTTTCTTCATGTCCAGTTACATACAATGTCGATCAATTTGACACTGTAGCAGCCTGTCTCCATATCTGTATGCTGCATAAATGCACAATACACGGTTCTGCACGCACTTAAACCAAGGCTAACATGGGTGACCTATATAGATGTGATACTCTCGTTTTTGGGGCTAGTAGAAATTAGGCGTCTAATACGGACGTTCCGGGTTCGAACCCTCACTAAGTTTTAGTCAAAACGTCTAGCCACGTCGCCTAAGGCGACGAAAGCGCGTCAAGGCGTTTACAGGGTTCGAACCCGTGAGCCGCTCCTTGGGGCCACAAAAAACGCTTAGACCTTGAAATCCCATAGGGAAAAATTTTTTGGTTTTTGGACTTTAGGCCTTAATTTGAGGGTGATCCCGGGCTGATAGAAAAATAATTCTTGGATGAGCGGATAGCTCTGGATCTCTTTTATCTAAAACAGCGAAAAATTGATTATGGTTTCGCCGCAATTCATCCGACGGGGGGTAATCAGCCCCCCCCTCTGCCAATCAAGGCAGTGAATCTAGACGACCGCGCAATCGCTCGCGGCCGTCGCGACGAACCGACTGCAGACCTCGGTATCTTAGTATGATTCGTGTGACCTACTTAGAGGCTCACACGGTGGAGGTGTGTCCGGCGTTCGGCGCGCTGATTGGCTACTGGTGGGAGGCGCTGTGCTGCGTCAGGAACTTCACCTATTTGGGACGGCTGTTAAAGGCGCACTGAGTTGAGGTGCACCTTTAAGCAAGAGCGCGATCCGGCCTAGTCTTGCGGACCCCTGTTTGGAGAGTGTAGCGGGCGGCTATGTCGCGCTCTCCAACCACAGTCTTAACAGTGGTCCGCAAGACTAGAGTGCAAGACGCGTGCACACACAGACCGAACAGACACACACAGACCCACACACCCACACACCCCTATCAGTGAGGCGTCTAGCAGATTTGGGAGAGGCGACCAGGGGGGTACCCTCGGCTAGCGTGACTGGGCGAAATGTAGTCGGTAGCTCTATTTTCTGTGCACTGTTCTGTTCATTTTCTACACTTAACGCTTAAATAGACCACGTGTTTGTACAAGCTAGCCGTTTTTATCAGTGCAAAAATTAAATAAGCATCTGATAGAACAATAAAAAAATGAGAAAGTAATCCAGCACTTAGTATAACGCACCAGTTTTATCATGAGACACCGAAAGTCTGGTTTTTTTCGGGTGCATAAGACAGTCGACTGAGAGCTCCAAACCAACCAAAACGTACCAGAGGGCGATCTATCTCAGAACGTACCCGACAGGGCAGGGGCCTTCTACACCCCGGCTCTGATGAGCAAGCGAGGGCCTATTCCTCTTTTGAGGTGGGCCCAAAATTGAACAAAAGAATAAACTCAAAAAAAAGGCCTTAAGATTGAAAGAGTTGTAGATACTGATTTTAACGAGGAAGTCGCATTCATTAGTTTACAAATAGCCAGTGTAAGTACGCCCATGTATAGGAGAGAGACCTTGCTTATTTCTTATAGGGTTGTAAGATAGTCACATCATGATGCACATCATCATAAACGCAATCATGATACATTTCATTGTAAGTAGACGAACCAGTAGACTCGCCTCTCTGCCCTCTAAAAGAGAGGGCAGAGAGGCGAGTCTCACTCTTAAAAAACCCTTCCCCTCCCCTCCCCCCTCCCCCCCTCCCCCCCATGCATCTTAAAGATTGCCCCCCAGAGTGCCCCTCCCCCCCCCTAAAAATAAGAGCCGCATTTTTAAATTATTTTTTAGCAAGCTTTCAGCTTGCTTTTTCTTTTTTAAAATTTATTTATCCATAAAAATCACAAGTGACTTATTTTGAAATTCACGCCAACCTAGTAGTCACGTGACCCCCTTAAGTAGGTCACTTCCAGTCACGTGACCTATTTGAATTTCCCGCCAACATGGTGGTCACGTGACCCTCTTTAGTAGGTCACTTCCGGTCACGTGACCTATTTGAATTTCCCGCCCAAAGGTCACGTGACCGGAAGTAGGTCACTTCCGGTCACGTGACCTATTTGAATTTCCCGCCAAAAGGGAGGCCTCTCATTGGCTGCTTTTGAATTTCCCGCCAAAAGGGAGGCCTCTGATTGGCTGCAGGTCGATTGAGTAATAAACAGTACTTAACTATAGTCCCGTTCCGATACATACTATACTACTTATACACTCATGTTACAAGCACACCAGGCACTCAGTGTAAACAGAGTGTGCACTTAATCAGCCAGCCACTGCCACTCACTCGTTACAACACCCCACACTAACATCACACACACCATTCTCTGCCCCCCCCCACAGCCACATCCCTCTGATACAGACTGCATATTTACTCAGAACTACTTAATCTTAATCACCCAGCAACTGCTACTCCTATCTCACTAACCTGTTACAACCCTACACAACCCTACACTAACATCACACAACCCCATCCCACTCTTCTCTGACTCCCCGCACCCTACATATCCCATCCTGACTGCAGATTTACTAACACAACCCCTCTCCTTTACTCCCCACACACAACTCCCAACCCCTCAAACAGATCACAGCTTGAACTGCATCTTAAACCTTTCAGTACAGCATGATGTGTAAAAACTTCACATTCATATGAGGCCTTACTTTACCACAGTGTTTACACATGTATATACACCAGAGGGCACAAAGCAATACCCAAACTTATGATAGGCTGGGCCCAACAATACAAACTGATTAATGACACTGTTTTGGACAGCTTTATTATCATTGTCATTAAGAATGAATTTGCAGGTTACTTAATTCATTTGAATTCAGACACAGTTCTCATCATGCATGCAGCCTCAGCAAGTAACTCACCAGTGCTGCATTAGTTCCCTCCTGATTTAGTGCTCCAAAGCTTCTGTAGAATCAGCAAAGTATAATTCTGGAGTAGAGCACAATTGTATTGCATGTATCAGGCAGATATAGACCACTTGGTTAATTTGTAAAAATTGCCTTTTTTATATCCCAGTGTACAGCATCTGTATGAGTGACTTGTATAAAATGGCTGCAGCAGCATGTGTGTGTCGGGTCACCCTGTGTTATACAGACTGTATGGGGGATGAGGGACTCATGTGTGGTCTCCTCCCTCCATGATATCACATACATCTCAGTAGTTCCAGAGGCCCACAGAGGGTCTGTATTTGTACATACTCATCTATATTAGTGGAGGGTAGAGGATTGTTTGTACATACTCTTTTCTGATAAATGGAAGTCATTGACAATCCTGTTTGGGAATTGCCTGATCATAAGATGTCGCTGAGTTAGGAGCACATTCCAAGGTCATGTAAAGGTACTCTGTTACTCACATAAATATCTTGGGATTAGCAAAGGAAGTCTGCAAGATTAAATATTATGTTATTAGTAGTAGAGGAAATAGAGGAATTAACAAACAAATCCAACCGCCCATAAATGCCCAGAGTGCTGGTCCTTGCTCCTCTTCCACTGTAACTGAATGGCTAGCTGTGATCCTGCCGAAAATAAGTAAGAAAAGTATTACTTGATGATGAATATGATCAAATCTATAAGATGGTAGATGGCAAGGATTGTTTTGCTGAATAGATAAATGTAGTATGTTGATGCAGTGCTCAGTATATCTACCACTGGGTCAGACTAGCCAATATCTCCCTGAAGTTCTATAATGGTGTGCTTACACTGAGGTCCAGACAAGGGTGACCCCCATACCATAGGATAGTTACCGGTCGGCCCTGGCTGTACATATAGACAAAGATAAGGACCGCTCAACGGACTGCAAATTGCCTCTGTCTGCCCCACATCCTACAGCTCTAATGCTGCATTTAAGCATCATGTACCGGGGACATGTCAGCAAGTTACTCACCAGTGCTGTATTAGTGTATCATGATGACAAATTCACCCTAAACTCCCCTATTTGATCCCACAGTATCCATTTTTACTTCAATACAGCTCTTTTTGGAAAGGCAGACATACTTAAGACTTTGAAGATTCTGTAAGAATAATTAGTCTATTCATCTCTGCAATTGGACAATGATTGTCAGCCATAATGCTACAGCAACAAAGTGATACACTGCACTTGCATCTACATGATTAATGCTCTACATTAGCATCTAAATTAATCCTATGTCAGGTGGTAATTTCTCACAGTTTGTTCCTTATTGATGTCTAGGATGAGGCAAATATATGCAATGCTTTTACTTCACGTTTAATGGCACCTCAATGTTTGTTTATCAAGTATTACCTCTTGATTAAGGAAATGTATGAAACATCAAGTGATTCATGATTAAAATATAATAATATCTGCATCATGTTCATCTGTATCTGATATAAAAAGATACTGTATGTAGCTACATTTTTATCATACTTATAGAGACCTTTGTGCCCATAAAATTGAGTCAGGCAGTGTTGACTATACAGGTACCCTCCATGTTACAGATGTCATGTCTGTGAGGGGCACTGACTGATAAAGTGGGTGCCTGAATTAGAGATGAGAGACAAAGATGTCAGACAAGACAGAGTCCTGTGGTGGGGGTCAGACACTGATGGATTAGGAGTAGGGGCACACAGCAGGCTGACAAAGAAGTACTGACTGTCTTCAATTGTGGCATGGGACCTGCAGATATCGAGCCCTTTTGGCACAGGGTAAGTTGAGTGAACTGTAAGAAAGGTAAGTATGCGAAAAGAAGAGACTGGTAGGAGATGGTAGCTGAAGGGTTTGTTGTTATAACTGAGGGAGGTGCAGAGGGTCAGCGTTAGCTGAGTATCCCGTTATCTCAGACGTCAACACACAGCAACAACTGCTGCTGGTTACTGACACGTGCTGCCTTCCACACATACACCCCAGGTACCAGCGCACCAATCATAGCCGCTGTCTCATTTAGATAAGGCTGGCATGTTGTACACACAGACACGGCTTGAGGCACTTATAGTGTACACAGACTACAGGGTGCAGGCACTTAATCACACAACGACGCCCACTTCACCCCTAACTCATACAACAGCCACTCACGTTACACAAACCCTCAACCTCCCACACCTCACCCCCTACACACCAGACATAGTCCCAGGCTGGTCTGTAACCCCTAAACCTCACAGGCACCCCCTCTGGTTCATCTTAGACCTTTAAAAATGGCATGATGCCTCAAGACTTTATGTTTATTTGTTGATGATTGCTCTAGACCCCTAAAAACAAAATTGCTACATGGACATCATTGGGCTTAGTGACATGGGACAGCAGTATATCCCAAAATTTCCTCATACAATATCATCAAAATGACAGGTGAGATGGGGACCCCATATTTATTCCCCCATGATGCATGAGCTAAAAGGTTCATAACATTAAGGAGTAATTTGAAATATCTAAACATGTGCTTTAAAAAGCTTTGGAAAAAAGAGTAACCAATATGATAAGATAATACGTAATTGAGAGAATTGTGAGAATTGTACCTCAAGTATTCACTAGCGCCAAGACTAAGGCAAAGAACCACAAAGTAGTCTCTCCATATCTTCCATTATAGAGGGGGCACAATACCAGCTGATTGATTTCTGAACAAGTGTAGGAACATACAGACACCTAAGGTATTGAGCATGATTACTCCCATCAGTGCCCACACCCGCACCCAGCATAATCTAGGTACTGACATACACAGGACCTATACAGGGCCCCCTGCTTATACATACAGCCATCATAACTAAGATGCTGTCATGCACAGGCCCATGTAGAAGGCCCTGGATGTGACCCTGATTTGTTGTCTATCTTTATACTGAGATAATGTCCTCCTGCTGCCCCCACTGCCCCCTGGTGTGAGACAGATGACGTCCTTACTGGGAGTACAACAGGTGTTATGGTGATTAGCCTAATTACACCTAATTACATGAACCCTCTGCCTTCCTGTTCTGAGTAATGGGGAAGGTGCTTATGGAAGACCTCTATCTGCTTTTAGGGTTGTTATAATTATGCCTATGTCTGGATATATGTGATGTCTACAACTGATGCACACATTTTCAATAATATGTTTTGCTTCTCAGAGGTAAATGGACAAATATATCATCCAATCACTAGTATATTTGTTTTAGAAATAATCCAATTGGATTTTACATGTATATATAAATATATACTCACAGGAGCACAATACCAAGGTCACTATCTGCCAAAAACAGGACCACACCTCAAGAACTCACTCTGTGTGAGTCTCTATCAGTTATGCATGCCCAGGACTAACACACATACCTATACACCTAATGCCAATAACCTGCTTTATCTATGTATGCCTTATGCTACTTGTGTGTAGTTTACTACCAATACAACCCTTTCATCTGACATATCCAATATATAGACACCTATACCATTCTATAACCCAGATAGAGTTAACATTCTGGACCAATAATGTACCTTTAGATTTAGACCTTTTCACTTGTGATTAAAATCAACTCCAAATGGCAGCAGTAGCTGGTGCCGTGCAGGGATGCATTTTGAATTTACCACTATTATAAAACTTGTGAACTCTCCTGCAGAGCAAGGGGGTGGTGGAATCCGAGTGTGGGTGTATTCAGGTTTATACCTGGATATTGGAGTACTAGAGCATCAACTTCAATCGGTAGAGGCCAATACAACTATCTATGGATCATGGTTCTGAATGAAGTTCTTCATTTTTGCAGACAATAACAGCAACCCACATTGGCAATTACTCCTACCTCATTACAGAGAATCATTACTGACATGTAAGTATGCTGCAGAAACTACTTGTCTGACTCTGGTTCCACATAAGTGGATACAATCAACCCATATTGCTGCATAGATATAAAGTAGGAACAGCTAATAATTCACTAGAAGTCCACTCCATGCTTGATGAGTGGTCTCATTTTGATGGCTAATGTTAAAGGATGTTTGCAGGATTTCATATAAAATATTTGTGAGCTCACATCTGGTTTGTCAGAGCTGCATACCAGAAAATATGCAGTGTTTATAGTGCCAGGCAGCAACAGAGTGTGTGCTCTGAGCACTACTCTACCATCCCATCCTCCCATGCCAAACATAACTACCTCATCTCCATCCCAATCCCCATCCCTATCTCAATCCCCATCCCCATGCCCCCACACCCACTGTCTATATTACAAACAGTATCGAACTCATGTCCAACTGCTGCAGACCAAATATTTGACAGTTGGCAATTTACAGTTTGCCTCCAGTGAGAGTGATCCCCTAGAGCCCCGCATGTGTTTATATTTACATTCATAACATTTGAAACTCACCCACAATATTTGACCTCCTTTCCATATGGACATAAATTGTGTGCACTGCTGCCAGTCTGTTTTGCTATGTGTAAAGAGCCCATTTTTTAAGATGACATACAGACTATTGCACATAATTACACGATGGGTAGGAACTGTGACTGTCCAGCCGACCCCACAGCAACAGCCTTTACACCTATAGCCATGCCCCTACTATGTTAGTTTTTGCTGTAATTCTGTATCAGATTAACCAGCTTAGGGCAGAGATTGTGGAACAAAATAAAAAAGCATTCTCTGGGGGCAGGTTGAAAGATGTGAATCCCCTGACCTCGGCAGTAAAAGGTAAACAAAGATGAATGTGGTGTGTGTGGTGGGGGTGGGGCAGCACAGATCAAACCTCACTAACGAGGTCATAGTAAACAGTTGTAGCAGCACAAATGAAGCAATCAAGGAGGGCCAGTGGGACGTGGTCTGTACTCCATGAGTAGGTGAGGGGTTAGGGTAAAGCTACTGGGGGTTGGGAGTGCCTTTAAAATGCTCATTTGGGTCTGTCAGGTTGGCAATAAATGTAACCTTAGTGTGGTCTCGGTCTGTAGGTGAAGGTGCAGGGTCAACACTACGGGCAGACTGCAGAGTAGGGTGATATGGCCAGATTACCTTATAATGTCCCATATTAGACATTGAACTGTGCAAGGACACTATGTGATGTTAAAGGGGCAGTGATGTTCTTTTGGAGTGTGACATAATGAAGCCTGACCAACGGTGTTGAGAAGGGTTCAGCGTTTTTGTGATACATGAATAGTGGCTTAGTAGGCCTACTCACAGAGAGCACATTTTATGAGGAGCAGATTCAAAACATTTCGGTATGTCGGGAGCAGGATAATGCCCTCAACACATTGTGGATGTAAAGAGCTTCTACTGGTTAATCCAATTGTCAGCATGATACTTAAAAATGAAGCCCTGTCCCTAAAGGATCATACACCAATTGCAGTCCTGGCAAGTTAGTTGCAGGTACTGCATTGGCACATCTAGACAACAACTGTTGCAACGGGACATGATGCTATTCTTAAAGAGTTGAGTATATATCCTCATCCGACAGACAAGAGTTTCAGATATAAATACAGCGTATGACTTATGAACCTGTGACTGAGACACTGGTATGACAAGTATAAACCCTATAGTTCTTATCATAGTTACAGAGGTTAGCCACTGAGACATAAATGACCTATTTTATAAAGACAATCTCACAATACACCGAATACCATCAGTGAAATACTGAAACAACCCAACCTTGTCACCCACACGTCCTACTTTACCATCCAGCATCAGTCTTTGTATCTAACCTGGTAGATGGGCCTGTTACTCATGATGCAGTAGTGAAGCTTAAAGTGTCAGGATGAGAAGATACAACATGGTCCCATTTATTCACCACCTGAGACTAGCTCTTCTACAGGACCAGTTTTGTAAAAGGTACATGAGAGAAGATCTATACAAGACCATTGTGAATATTGAATACTAAGTATTAAACCTTAAATGGACAAATTGCTGATTAAATGATCGTAAATAAGCAGAACAAATTGCTGACAAACCATCATGGTAAACCCACAGTTACACTGCAGTACCCACAGCATAGGCTGAGCTGCTATGGTTCAATAGTGACCAGTCAATACACAGCAGGGCGGGGCACGCTGTTCTAGTGACAGGCAATGTAAGGCATGAGGCGATTGTTTTGATGAACGACCATCTTTGCACCAGATGCCATGACCTTATAATAATGGATGGTAGATGGGGCAGTTCCATCATCCAGTCACTTGTCTGCTACCTTAGGTTACATATGCATGTAGATCAATTCTGAGAACTAAAATGATAAAGCATTTCCTTTCTGATGACTGCCTTACTATCTAATCATGGTAGGTGATGAGATGTCAAGATGGTATAAAATCAATGTTTGTCAGCTTATGTTGTAAGTTGCCTGTATTTCATCATGTCTCAACACCGATGTCATTCACCAGACTAAATACCTGGAAATAGACACAGCACTGAGTAGGGTTCATTGAGTCAATGTACCAAGCCTCTAGCCACCAATTACCTCAAGAAGGATAAAACTATGGACAGCAAGAAGAATAAACCAAGCTTAGAACGCAGCCACTCACACACACTGATAAGATGCAGTCAGAGCAGGCAGTAACTCCAGGACTTTAACACTAAATCTCTCCCGGCTGTAGCCAGGGGTACGAGACAGGAATTGGGAGTGATAGGGGCAGCACGGGCAGTAGAGGGAAGAGGGAGGTAAAGCCACTGATATATGAAACTGTATCTGTTACAACTGCTATATATAGCATGTGTGACAGGTTCTCCAAATAGGGACCAGCAAATCGTGAAAAACTAAAAATATTAATTGTTTGCAATTAGTAACGGCTACTGTGATGTGCTTTGATGCAAAATGCACTTCTGCTGATGTCCCAGTGCTAGTAACTCATTGACGCTGCATTCACTATAACTATTGAGTGGCTCTGTTCATGCCTCATGACAACAAATGAACATGATAATGTAAATTAGACAAGTCTGCACCTGCTGTATATCTACACCATGAGGGGTCAGGGACACAATACATCCTCCTGGTCCCTGACAGACTAATGCATAAAGCTCCTATTTATACAGCTTAATATGGACAGGGGCCACTCCACCATCCTCCCATGTGTGCCATAAGATGCAGTTTGATGAATTACGGCCAGAAGAAACACTGATCCATGGTCACTAGCTGAAAAATACATATCCATGAAGTATGGTCTCTATAGTTTTCTTCCACATTGAGGTAAATACATACTGCAGTAGCAGCTGTAAGTTACTGATTCTGTTATTAAATTATACTCAGTCTTGATCCTGAGCAGTCCCCTTCTGTACTTTAGTTATAATGGATATGCCACTCTTGGTGCCAGTATGAGAGCCTCAGGCCCCCCTGAGTTATGTAGAAACAAGAACTTGAAGTCCCTTACCTACTCTGCCCAAATATTTGGTACCTTATACACCAAAGCTGATTGGTTACAAGATAATAGGAAGGAATGTCTTCTTGTGAATGCTCTAGTGGGGCCTTGTCAGTATGCGCTAAATACATTTTTGTTGTTTTGTAGTTTACATGTCGTATCTGTTACATAACTGGTAGCCATCTATGTACACTTACTGTACAGTCATAAACAATGAACCTTCATCTAATGGTCACTAAAGTTGTGAATAGAAATGTTCTAATTTAACTGCCATCTCTCATGCTGAGACATCAAGTTGCAATATTGACTGCAGCAGTAGTTCAGCTTAATGACAACAAATCTCGATGAAATTACAGTGACAGGTGTCAACATACATCCTCCTATTTTAGGAAATTTATATGTATATTGCTTAAATCCCCAGCCTGCCTCCAGCCATGAAAGCAATCAAAATGAAAATCAGGTTTCACAGGTTGGGGACTTAGAGTTGAGTGGAAGGGATGGTGAGTGAGTTTTAGATGACTAGGGACGTGTAGGAGCTTTAGTGCTGAACATGCTGTGAACATGAAGTAGTGAGATATGGTACACCCATTCTCCTCACTGTCACAATTTAGAAAGGTTATATACTTTTACATACCGTTATGACAGGAAGAATGCTTGCATGGTTGTGAATTAATCTTGAATTAGAACTTCATAGCTCAGGGTAAAATATATACCATTTCTATAGCAGAAAGATGTATGACAATATAGGACAATCTCAAGTGAGAAGTGTCAATTGAGCCAAAAGAAAGATAATTTTGCAATATATGTGATGGTTACTTACTGTAGGTTTCCACCATTACTTACATGCAAAGAATGTATCAGCTGGCACCAGTTTTCATTTCACAATGCAATTCCCTTAACAGTACAGTTTAGAATGAGATGGGACATATCTCCAATCCAAGAACAGCCTGTGATACTTCCCTGAGTTACAGCCTCCACAATGTGGGTGCTTTGGTGTTAGGGCCTTCAGAGGTATTGCCTCTCACACCAACAATGAATCATATGACAAAATGGGGCATTGATTACATCTTAACTATGAAAGAGCCACCAGCATAAGAAGAGAGACCTTCAATAAAAGTTTAGATGCGTGTTCAAGGAGAAGCAATGTATCCACATAGGGTACCATGTAGGAGACACAGGGGGGGGGGGACAGCAGGGAAATTGTCACTTGTTTTGCTTTGACTAGTTAAATTGAGCGTGAAGTGCTGCTCTTGCCTGTACAGAATTACTGAAGGAGCTCCCCAGGATTAAGGTGTCAGGAAATACCACAAAGGAGAATGCTTGTTCTAGTGCCTATTTGCTCTGCTAGTTACAGCCCCTATGTGCACTAATTAAGATGCGATGGTTTAAGACATTTTACAGCCACCTTTTTATGCCGAAGTGGTGGCGTAGCCACCTGGTGGTGCCGCCAGGCACCACCAGAATGAGGTATATGATGTTTGCACTTTGCCAGAAGTCAGAACGGGCGCCGCCATCTTGGATTGTGCCGCCATCTTGGATTAAGGTGTCACAACACAAATTTATGCTATGTGATAACAATAACATTAATCAACCTTTGATAGTTCCTGAGGTTGATTATAATTATACCTACCCCCCCTAAAATGGACCCAAGGAATTCGATGGTTCTATTGGTTTGTTGCTAATACAGCTGGTTGCCTAGCAACGGCTATTCTAATTGTTTATCTGCCTAGCAACACACATTTCCATGGTCCTGAGGTTGATTATAATCATACCTACCCCCCCTAATATAGACCCAAGGAATTCAATGGTTCTATCGATTTGTTGCTAATACAGCTGGTTGCCTAGCAACAGCTATTCTAATTGTTTATCTGCCTAGCAACACACATTTCCATGGTCCTGAGGTTGATTATAATCATACCTACCCCCCCTTATATGGACCCAAGGAATTCAATGTTTCTATTAGTTTGTTGCTAATCCAGCTGGTTGCCTAGCAACATCTATTGTAATTGTTTATCTGCCTAGCAACACACATTTCCATACCCCCTAACATGGACCCAAGGAATTCATAGGAAATGCCATATTTGAAGTAATATCATCCTTCCCCCTGATAACCCCTTCCCGGCCCTGCTTATTTGGTGTCTTGAATGGGTTCCCTTCAAACATACCAACCATGTAGACATTATGTTTCTTCGAATGCAAGAATTGCGGTTGTTGCCGCGTATAAAATTGCCTGAGGCATTTTTTTACGCGGCAACAACTGCAATTCTTGTTACCTCATTGTTTTCTCAAGCAGCCTGAGGCTTACCTTGTAGTCCTGACCTCATCCAAAACAAGAAGCAGCAGGCTTGATGCTACAAGTTGACAATTCTCTCTTGGAGCTGGAGTGGGTTTTGTGCAATAGGTTCATGATTCCCTCTACAAGCTGTAGTGGTTACTATCTTAGCTGCACCACACTGTGTGTGACAGATTTCAGCAAGCAATATGGCACTGAATGAGTGTAGCCTTAACATGGCAGCAGCCCTCCTGTTGTATTACACCAGCCTTCTAACACTGAGATGCTCAAAATACATTGTGGGATTTACAGTGTTCTTCCCTCCGTACCAGAGAGTTCTTCTGATAGGTATAGGGAGTAAATGAGCCAAGCAGTTGCTCGCCATGCTCCATAACTCCCAGTAGGAACTACTTTTTCCTGTGCAATGTTTTCTAGATTGTCCATGTGTGAGTAGTGTGGCTGATGTAGGAGTATAAGTAGCGGTAAACTGGCACAAATGGTGGAGTTATTGAGACCAGACAGACACAAGCTGGGGGGTCAGCCCTGCACACATACTACTGCTACAGTAGATAAAGCACACTTATCACAGTAAGTCTATAATGAACCTACTCTACCTCCCGTTGACCGAGCTTCCTTTCAGAGAGAACAGTGTCAATTCTTATTATGTTTTCCCACATGTCTGGTAGGCCTTATTCTTAGAGCATATCTTATCATCTTATCTTTAATGTTAATCAGCAAACGTAGATGTGGTATCTAACCACAGGAACCAGCAGTACAACAGGCAGACATTCTCCTACTTAAAACACTCACACTGTTGGGGGACTGCGGAGATAATCTGCCTAAGAGATCTAGTGGCACGAATGCATAGCTCTGACTTAAAAAAATATATTGTCTTATTATTGCTGGCTTCAGGGGTTACCCTAAAACTTGAAGTAAGGGAAAAAGGTCATTACTCCAATTAGTGTTTGATCTGTGTGGATTATCCGGTGAGTAGAATAAGAAGTCCCAGTGTTGATCCTTTGGTAGATAATGGTAGGCCCCTGTCCTCCTTGTTGTGAGGGAAGTAACTTTGTGAAGCTGAAACATGAGACATAGACCTAGGGTATAGACTGGCACCAAAGCAGATAGTCTGGATACCAGAGAGGAGAGTCTGGTGTACTATGTGCTGAGTTTGTTTACTATTAGTTACGGTCCCAGGTGGTTTGAATAAGATATCAGCCTGTGAATCTCTGATTTCTATTAGATTGTGAAAGGATAGAATTTCATCCAGTGGAGATTTACAATAATCAATGCAGGCAAAAAAATATCAAATATCTGCACTAAAAGCTCGCATTATTTTGTATTTTCAGAATATATACCTGCAGATAGCTGGCCTCTTAGACATAGAACCTGAACTCACAACTTGTAACAGACTCCCAGTGTCTGCTTCCTGCTCTCCTAATTCCTGTCTTAGGCTGTGTTTGTGACGAAAGCAGTGCCTGTTGCTGCTGTCAGCTTGGGAGGTTATTTCTAATCATTTCTGCTAACCTCCATCCTCAATAGCATTAATCATAGAATAACCAGAAATGGCAGAGGACCCACAATCGATCTCATTATGTTCTTTTTTAGGGTCTTTAGTTTGTAAACCCAGTAGACAAGTGAGATACCGGTAGGTGTGAGGTTAATAAGTGGGTGGAGAACGATAGACAGTGTTGCTGTATGTGCTGGAAAGCGGCAAGTCTGCTGTGGTACAGACGTAGGTCGTAGTGGAAACCTACTGTGGGAGCCCTACTTCAGCAAACAGCCAATGTGTTGTGGTGGCCTCAGGCTACAGACATAGTTAGTAGTTGGTGCTTATTGCTGAACCCTAATTCCCTCTACAGTAAGCCTTAGTGTAAACCATACCTGGTGTGGTAATGTACACGGGACATAACATAGTTTGTAGTGTGGCCAGTCTGTCCTTAGGGCCTACATTATCCTGTCTCACATTATCTCTCTATGGCCCTTTTTGCCTCTTCCTATACTTACACTATTCAGTTTCAAAGATCTGAATATTTTTACATGTATATTCTTTACTCACAGGACAATCTCACAGGGCACTATTATTATTTAATTGACTCCAGCTTTACTCAATAAAGCCAGCCCAGAGATGTTTTCAAGGTTCATTTGTGATGGGTGTAAACGCTTGCTAAACAAGTAGTGCTTTATTAATAAGTTTCATGATTGGCTGTCAAGAAAAAAAGTTAGTGTAGAGAAGGTTCAAACAAACTATGATTAATGACAACTGAGATACAGACTTGCGAAGCAGGTGTTAGCAGCTAAAGGGTCAACGTAACTTCTTACACTTTACATCATTAATATGTATATTCTGTATATCCCCAGGCTGCCCCAAGAGGAAAAAGCAATCAACATGAAATCTTGAGTCACAGGTTGGAGGCTTTAGAGGCTGAGTGGTAGGGATGGTGTGGGAGTTTTACATAGACATTTAGGGGAATTAGAGGTGACAGATGCTGAAATATGGAATAGTAGAGAGTGGAACAATGTTAACTGGGTGGAATGTAATGTACAAGTGATGCTTTTAAATGTGTAAACCGAGACTATTGGGCCCCAACAATCCTTTAAATCTCTGATATTCCATAACCTGTGAAGTTTTGGTTCATTAAATTGTTCCAGAATGCTTTGCAGTTTGAGCAAGTTTCCTTTAACTCACTATGTGTTATGTGTCACAGCACAAGATGGTTTTTATGAATGATTTTAGACTACATTACTCTGTCATAAGTTAGGTATTTACCACCTAGGTGGCACCCCTCTTTTCGTACACCACACGCCCTGAGCAGATACCTCGCAAAATCCTGCCTGCCACTTGAGAGTTATAGTTTAGTTCTCCGTGTACCTGAGGCTCATCAGGAGGTAAATGAGCCAAGCACACACTTGCCATGCTTCACTACTGCCAGGGGGAACTAGTTCTTTCCTGTACAATGATTCCCAGATTGTCCATGTGTGAGTGGTGTGGCTGGTGGAGGGGTATAAGTAGCGGTAAACTGGCATGAATGGTGGAGTTATTGACACCAGACAGCAGCCAGCCTGGAGGTCATTTACAGCATACAGCACTTATGTAGCAGATAGAACATGTATTCTATGACTGTTTGAGGAGAAAGAAGATTTGTAAATGCATAGCAAAATATGCAAGATTATGCTTGTGTCTCTGCATCTCATCCACCAATCATTTACAATGATCTGAAGATAAACAACCCCCTCAACAACTAGCTGCATACTTATAAAACATCCCTTACCAACCCACACATGTCCCACTCTATAACCTGGAGGCCTCCCAGTGAGTAGCTCACACTAAACCACTGTTATTCCATCAGTCAGCTGTGGTGGCTGTAGGTACACAGACTGTCTGCTACTGTCCCCTTCACTTCTCTCATGTCAGCACAGACATGTGGGTACTAGTGGAGGCTAGTCTGTCTTAATAAAAGTATCCCAGGTCCTGTCCAACACTACCTGCTAAAGGGACCCGTCTAGTTAAAGTCAGAGTCTTTACATCCACCTGAAACATCAGATTGGGTTTAGGTTTGTTAATTGGAAACCAATCTTTAGTCTTGTAAACTAGGTACCAGAGCTATTGAATATGTTAGTTTCAATCCTAGCTACCTAAGCTTCCAACTCAAGTCTGTAATGACGGTAATCACATCAAAGGTTTGTCAGCTGAATAACAAGGTGTAGCTCTGACTGGGCTCCAATTGTGGTAGAATCGACGGAAAAGCCAGGGAACAGATAGAAATGCATTTTAGATCATATATATATATATATGTATATATATATAACTGTAAAAAGTAACTACCTTGTTCTCATTATTGTACTATTGATAGTTAATAATTACGACTACATTATATGAAGCAAATAATGCAACTAGGTAATAAGACTGCATTCATAGGAGTCTCATAAGGATAACTCAGGCATTTTTATACGCGGCAACAACCGCAATTCTTGCATTCGAAGAAACATAATGTCTACATGGTTGGTATGTTTGAAGGGAACCCATTCAAGACACCTAAAAAGCAGGGCCGGGAAGGGGTTATCAGGGGGAAGGATGATATTTCTTCAAATATGGCATTTCCTATGAATTCCTTGGGTCCATGTTAGGGGGTAAGGGAATGTGTGTTGCTTGACAGATAAACAATTACAATAGATGTTACCAGCTGGATTAGCAACAAACCGATAGAACCATTGAATTTCTTGGGTCCATATTAGGGGGGTAGGTATGATTATAATCAACTTCAGGACCATGGAAATGTGTGTTGCTAGGCAGATAAACAATTAGAATAGCCGTTGCTAAGCAACCAGCTGTATTAGCAACAAACGGATAGAACCATTGAATTCCTTGGGTCCATATTAGGGGGGGTAGGTATGATTATAATCAACTTCAGGACCATGGAAATGTGTGTTGCTAGGCAGATAAACAAATAGAATAGCCGTTGCTAAGCAACCAGCTGTATTAGCAACAAACCAATAGAACCATTGAATTTCTTGGGTCCATATTAGAGGGGGTAGGTATGATTATAATCAACTTCAGGACCATGGAAATGTGTGTTGCTAGGCAGATAAACAAATAGAATAGCCGTTGCTAGGCAACCAGCTGTATTAGCAACAAACCAATAAAACCATTGAAATTCTTGGGTCCATATTAGGGGGGTAGGTATGATTATAATCAACTCCAGGACCATGGAAATGTGTATTGCTAGGCAGATAAACAATTAGAATAGCCGTTGCTAGGAAACCAGCTGTATTAGCAACAAACCAATAGAACCATTGAATTTCTTGGGTCCATATTAGGGGGGTAGGTATGATTATAATCAACTTCAGGACCATGGAAATGGGTGTTGCTAGGCAGATAAACAATTAGAATAGCCGTTGCTAGGTCATGCCCGGGGTCGGCCGCTACCCGCGGTAACGGCGCGCCTAGCAAGCTAGTCATTGTGTGGAATGAGATCTCCTGATTCCCAGCTATCTGCCTTTTTTTGAATTTTTGTTCTAGCTCAATTAGAAGTGCTACCAGCCTCTCATGTTCATGGCCATATTTTTATGTAGAGGGATATATATTTTTTTAAATTCCGGGATGCTCAGTGGGACACTCACAGCCTGCTAGAACAAGCCCCAGGTAGTGTCAGACAGACCCTGGCACCACGTTTTCATGCTAAAACAGGCCCCAGATAGTACCAGACATGCCCAGGGACCATGTTTTTATGCTAGGACGAACCCTAGAAAGTGTTCTATTTCTCATGTGAGAATCCGTAACATTAGACATAAAGACAATTTTTAAAAGTTGACACTTTAGCGAGAGTGACAGCTAAGTTGATACGGTCACTGTAGGGTTAGATTGTGAGTGGTCGTCACGTAAGATCCAAACACAGCTGTTGCCACAGGAGTCGTCGTTAAGTCAGAGGCGCCCCCCTCCCCCCCAAAGAAGTCTTTACGTCACGTAATAAGTAAACGCGTACGTAAACGCGGCCCCCGAGTAGTCGTCATGTCAGTTTCCTACAGACGCGCGCCCCCCGAGTAGTTGTCACGTCAGATCCGTACAGAGGCATGCCCCCGTGTAGTGTGCAAGCAGCTCAGTGGGACACTCCCAGCCTGCTAAAACAAGCCCCAGGTAGTGTCAAACAGACCCTGGCACCACGTTTTCATGCTAAATGAGGCCCCAGATAGTATCAGACATGCCCAGGGACCACAATTTTATGCTAGGACGAACCCAGAAAGTGGTCTATTTCTTACATAAGGTTTGGTAACATTATGTAAAGACATTTGAAAAAAAAATTGTCCCCTCTAAAGGCATAACTTCACAAGATCGTCCTGCCCTTTGAAGCAAGTACTTTGGGACTGAATATTAAATCCAACCCTGCTTCTGGGATCACAGTATTGTCAAAGCCTATTAGCTTCTTATTTTTAAAGTACTTTGGTCAGACATGGATGTGGTCATAGACACAGAAAGAGTACAAAACAATTAAAATGACAAGGTAATTGTAGAGACAATTGGGTCACAACCAGGGTCAAAGGTGGCAGCACCAATCACTCACCAGGGTGACCTATATTCTGCAGCTACAACTTGTGCCCTTTACTCCTGGGATAGCTTCCTGCTATGAGAGCTTTCAGAAGAAATACAAGTGTCACACTTATGTTCTTTGTATTCTACTGCCTTTGGATATTGCTGGGGTGAGTGCATGTGAACTGTGTAAGTTGAGTTGTTGGATGATCTCAAAAATGCACAAACACCTCAAAGCTGGTAAAGGATTCACAAGGACATTTAGGCACATGACGACACATACAGAGAAGCACCTCACAGGTGTTGAACCCTTTGGTAAAGGGTTCATACAGACGTTATTAACAAGCAAAATGAACCCTTTAATGGACCATGAACACAGGTTTCTCTCCTGTGTGGGTCTTCATGTGCGTCTTTAGTGCAGCAAAGGAACTGATCCCTTTACCACGTTGTGAACACACTTACGGTTTCTCTCCTGTGTGGGTCATCATGTGTGTCTTTATGTTTGCTTCATGACTGATCCTTTACCAGTTGTTAGTTACCCATAGGTGGCCATGATTTCATCCATTATATAACTACCGGTAATTGTTTAATTTATTGTAGTGTATAATAATTCTACTATTTCTAGTATTGAACCTTGCTGGACACGCTGCCACAAATCAACCAGTCATCTAAGAGTAATACTAAGCTGTCTTACCAGGTGATCATCGGCACCTGCCCATCCTTCTCAGGTAAGTTACATTTGGTACTACTGAGCTCCTGGGTAGATGACCTAATAAAAATCATGTGATAACCCAGACAGGAAAAGGAGCATGCACAGTCACGACATCAATGTGGTAAATGTGGTTAAAAGAAGTGTACCAATGAGTGCCTTGATAACGAATGGTGCCAAATCAACTGTGCTATATAGTGAGTTTATCACACATTTTGCATAAAACAAAAAATAATTTGACCATAATTTGTTGATAATGTAACTACTGTGAAACCCCACCCATAAGCTGACCCTGCCTATAAGCCGAAAGTCAGTTTAAGGACAAAAATTTGGCTTATATGAAATCATTTTAACATTTCAGAGAACCCCGCCCATAGACATAGTTTGACTTATAGGGTCTTAGGGGCCCCCTGACACCCAACCTGACCCTATCAAAAAGGAGTTTTAAAACAGATTTTGATCCTTTCAATTAATTGGAATACCATGTGTCATCAGTTTAGCATTTATACTTCACGTAAAAATGATTTGTAGGGCAATGAATTTAGTCAAGAGTGACTAATTTTCATACTTTTCTACATCATTATCTCAAATATACTTTGATAAAACTCCGCCTATAATCCGAATGTGAGTTTGAAGGAGAAAGTTGGGTTTATAGGAAACAAACGCCAAAATAGGTTTAGCCTATAGGCAGGGTTTTACAGTAACCTCGGTTATAAGCCAAATTTCATTTGGCATTTTTATTTGCTATAAGCTAAATTTCAACTCCCAAACTCCCAGTCGGCTTATAGGCGAGGTATTAATTATACGAATATAGTGAAAACTAATTTCAAGCACTTTTATTATAACCTGAATTTTTCCTTTTAAACTCACATTCTGCTCATCACCAAGGTTGGCTTATCACCAAGGTTTTACGGTATGGATGAAAGTTGTTTAACTAGCTGCTGTCTTCTTATTCTAGCTGGGAAGTGATTAGAGAGAAAAAAATCACAAGCAGAACAAACAACTTGTCTGGCAAGGCAGCATCTCTTCATTACACACAGAACTACCAAGGTAATAGAATTATATGAATTCCATTAGAATAATTTTAATAAATGTTCAATATCAGAAATCAGGTTAACTCAACACTGATTTTTAAATGGTTTTAACATACATCTAGTGTCATTTTTGAAAAGAAAATAGACCAAGTACGCCAACGTGATCTGCGGTGCTAGATTCTATTCTTAGAAATTGAATTCTGACAGAAATTAGAATAAATCCATCCCAGGTTTAGGGCTGAAAGAGCCCTCGGTGCTGGGCTCAAGTTTGCATTTTGGGGTATCAGCAGAAATTCCCGAACTTGGCAAGAGAAAGACCAGTCCAGTGTCAAATCAAAATGATAATTACAGAGAATAAAGACATAATTCTAACACTGGTGGAGAGCTTTAGACCAGTAATTTATCATACATTCACCTTAGTTTAGGCTATTCTAACCAAAAAGAAATTACTGTAAGAGGTGCCAATACAACAATGGTTTTACTAGTATCTTGTCCTAAAACTCTCCTCTGTGCAGGCTATGCGTGGCTATGAAAAGAGTTCCTCCCTTCCCTTTCCTCTATCGACATGGTTAATATCTTCTTCTTTTCTTTAGAGGGGGGGATAATAAACTGGACTTGTGTCATTTATAAAGTGACACATGTGGAATCCGGCAGATTTCACTCATTGGATCTTCATATAGTTATTCCCACTGCATTGTGTTTTTGGTTAATGCTCCATTGGTCAACATTATGTAGCATGGGCAGACTAATGTGGTAGTTCTGACACTTTCAAATTGGCTTAAGTAGGAGCACCTGCTTAATGTAGGTAGGAACTATGGGCTTTAAGGTTGATATGTTCCTAGATCAGATGAGTTGTCACTTGTCTAATCTGTATGGCTCAAATTATCATACTTCATGCTTCTCCATAACTGGGTAGCTAGAGTATGATTCTGCCTTTGGTGTATTAATTAGCAGCACCTGGGAGTTCCTAGCTACCAAGTTGTTTTGTGTTGGGGTGCTCTTGGGGAGGACATGACCCAAGTCCAAATTGGTCAGTCCACCTGGGACCACAACAAATACCAATGACCACACCCACTGGGCTCGAGCCGGGCAGCCCACTCAGGGCCACATCGGGAGCCAACTGTGGCCCACTGTGTTTGCTACTTGGGATATTAGAAACTGTAAAGCTAGTGGTGGTGTTGTTACAGTGATTCTTCTGCGACAGAGTTTCTATGTACTATAGTTTTTATTGATTAAGATATCATACTTCATTTTATTTTAAACTGATGAATGTCAAATTCTTTTTTTTCTAGAATTGGACTAGCAGTGGGAAAAGCTACTTGACACAACCCAACATCAAGAACCTAAGACAACCTCACTTTGCAAGAAAACATCTGACTAGCGGTCCTTCTCAACACCATTTCAGGTTAGTTGTGTGCAGTGGTTTATTCTAGATGTATCACGGTTTCATATGTGACTTATTTTCAAAATTCTAATTAAACATCTACCATCTTGGATTTTGACTATTTCTGGCCTATCAGCACAATTTTATTTGACAGTAACAGAAATGTTCTTAATCACTATATGTTTAAGGTTGTATTTAAGTAGCTACAAGGTGTAGAACCTGATGTGCTGGGTGATATGTAGCAAGCCTGTAAAGTCATCATGATGCATGAATGCAGCAGTTAGAACAGGCAGTCCTGTCAGGTTGGCATGATACATGAATGCAGCAGTGACATTTAGCAGCCCTGTAAGGTTGTCATGATGCATGAATGCAGCAGACAATAAGTAACCCGGTAAGGTCGTCATGATGCATGAATGCAGCAGACAATAAGTAACCCCGTAAGGTCGTCATGATGCATGAATGCAGCAGACAATAAGTAACCCTGTAAGGTCGTCATGATGCATTAATGCAGCAGACAATAAGTAACCCTGTAAGGTCGTCATGATGCATGGATGCAGCAGTGACATTAAGCAGCCCTGTAAGGTCGTCATGATGCATGAATGCAGCAGACAATAAGTAACCCCGTAAGGTTGTCATGATGCATGGATGCAGCAGTGACATTAAGCAGCCCTGTAAGGTCGGCATGATGCATGAATGCAGCAGACAATAAATAACCCCCTATGGTCATCATGATGCATGAATGCAACAGACAATGAGTAACCCTTTAAGGTGGTCATGATGCATGAATGCAGCAGACAATAAGTAACCCTTTTAGGTCATCATGATGCATGAATGCAGCAGACAATAAGTAACCCTGTAAGGTCGTCATGATGCATGAATGCAGCAGACAATGAGTAACCCTTTAAGGTGGTCATGATGCATGAATGCAGCAGACAATGAGTAACCCTGTAAGGTCGTCATGATGCATGAATGCAGCAGACAATGAGTAACCCTGTAAGGTCGTCATGATGCATGAATGCAGCAGACAATGAGTAACCCTGTAAGGTCATCACACAGTCTGAGGGTAGAGCTGGGAGGTGAGGACTCGAAGACATTATCGATGGGTCAGTCTGATGCACCAATGCAGCATGATCAAGTTAATTGTCAGGGCTGCATTGGTGCATTATGATGACCAATGTATAGCGACATGGGTAGAGCAATATAACCTTAAAACAGCACTCAACCTAGTCGACACAGCTCAGCTCAAGAGTACTTATTTAGCCCTACAGAGAATTTACAGGGCTTAATAAGCCCTGCCTAATAAGCACTGATTAAGTGGTCTGTGACAACTGGGAAGCTACAGATAGAGCCCTGCAGCCATGAAACATTCTTACAACAATCCTGGCTTTAGCAGCAAGGAGGACCCTGTCACCTTTAAAGTGTTTCCGCCCTGTACAGGGAGAGCCATGTAACATTAAAACGGTCCTGAAACCTTTTTCTTACTTAAGCTGCAACTAGAGCCCTGTCACCTTTAAGCAGTCATGAAACGTTAATCTTGTTTAAGCCCCAGGTAGAGCATAATTCTTACTTAAGCTGCATGTAAAGCCCTGTCACCTTAAAGCAGTCATGAAATGTAAATCTTGTTTAAGCCCCAGGTAGAGCATAATTCTTACTTAAGCTGCATGTAAAGCCCTGTCACCTTTAAGCAGTCATGAAACGTGAATCTTGTTTAAGCCCCAGGTAGAACATAATTCTTAATAAGCTGCAACTAGAGCCCTGTCACCTTTAAGCAGTCATGAAATGTAAATCTTGTTTAAGCCCCAGGTAGAGCATAATTCTTACTTAAGCTGCATGTAAAGCCCTGTCACCTTTAAGCAGTCATGAAATGTAAATCTTGTTTAAGCCCCAGGTAGAACATAATTCTTACTTAAGCTGCAACTAGAGCCCTGTCACCTTTAAGCAGTCATGAAACGTAAATCTTGTTTTAGCCCCAGGTAGAGCATAATTCTTACTTAAGCTGCAAGTAGAGCCCTGTCACCTTTAAGCAGTCATGAAATGTAAATCTTGTTTAAGCCCCAGGTAGAGCATAATTCTTACTTAAGCTGCAACTAGAGCCCTGTCACCTTTAAGCAGTCATGAAATGTAAATCTTGTTTAAGCCCAAGGTAGAGCATAATTCTTACTTAAGCTGCAAGTAGAGCCCTGTCACCTTTAAGCAGTCATGAAATATAAATCTTGTTTAAGACCCAGGTAGAGCATAATTCTTACTTAAGCTGCAAGTAGAGCCCTGTCACCTTTAAGCAGTCATGAAATGTAAATCTTGTTTAAGCCCCAGGTAGAGCATAATTCTTACTTAAGCTGCAACTAGAGCCCTGTCACCTTTAAGCAGTCATGAAATGTAAATCTTGTTTAAGCCCAAGGTAGAGCATAATTCTTACTTAAGCTGCAAGTAGAGCCCTGTCACCTTTAAGCAGTCATGAAATGTAAATCTTGTCTAAGACCCAGGTAGAACATAATTCTTACTAAAGCTGCAAGTAAAGGCCTGTCACCTTGAAGGCAAAAAACTTGATGCAGTCTGAGGTTAGAATGTAGCTAGGAGGCAGAGAACTTGATGTGCACCATGTATACTAAGGATGGAATGTAGCTAGGTAGCTAGGTGCAGAACTCAATGTGCTGGGTGCACCATGTGTTCTGACGTGGCTAGAAGGTATTGCTACATGTACAGCTCTGCCAACTTGAAACATTCTTGGTGCATAATTCTCACTGAAGCTACATTAGGGCCCCGGCACCCCAAACATTCCTGAAACGCAGTTCTTACATTAGCTGCAGTTTGAGCACTGCAGCCGTAAAACATTCCTGGGATGTAATTCTAACAATACTTTATCTGCAGGTAGAGCCCTGCAATCTTGAACCTCTCCTAGAAAATATTAATACTTTAACTGCAGTTTAGGCAATGTCTCATTTAAATGGTCTTTAGAAAAGATTCTTACTTAAGTTGCAGGTAGAGCCCTGGGACCATAAAAACATTCTTAAACCATGACCTTTACTTTACCCGCAGGTACAGACCTGCCAACTTGGAACAGTATTGTGACTTTAATTCAATGTTACCAGCTGGTAGAGCCCTGGCACCTTGAAACATTTATAAACCATAATTATTATTTACCTGCTGGTAACACTCGGCTACCTTCAACCAGTCCTGAGACATAGTTTGTACTTTAGCTGCAGGTAGGGCCCTGACATCTTCAAACATCCACAAAACATGACTTTTACTTTAGCTGAAGGTGGAGCTTAGAACGGTCCTGAGATGTAATCATCACTCCTTATGGTGCATCATGTGGAGTTAGCTGACGCCCTTCCTATATTCTGGCACACATGGGACATGGTTAACATATGTGTGAGGTATTATGGCAGTTTTAACATTTAAAGGGCAGAGTGCAATGATGCATCATGCCATGGGGCATCAAGGTGACTGAACATTCTTTTTTACAGTTGGGGAAGAATATAGGCCTTCTTTTCTGTGTGGGTCGTCACATGTGCCGACTCATCACTAAGCTGACTGAACATGCTTGTCTTTTGTGGTAGTCACCATGTGCGTCTTTAGGTTAGCTTCATGACTGAACCCTTTCACATTGTGAACACACATATGGTTTTTCTCCTCTGTGGGTCATCATGAGTGTTTTTATGTTAGCTTTGTGACTAAACCCTTTCACATTGTGAACACACATATGGTTTCTCTCCTCTGTGGGTCATCATGAGTGTTTTTATGTTAGCTTTGTGACTAAACCCGTTATCACATTTTGAACACACATATAGTTTCTCTCCTGTGTGGCCATCATGTGCATCCTTCTCTGAGCTTCATGACTGAACCCTGTTTAACTATCTGCTGTTTTCTTACTCTAGCTGGGACGTTCTCTGAGCAAAAACACAAGCAAACCGAACAACTTGTCTGGCAAGCAACATTCCTTTACAACACAAAGAACTACCCAGGTAATAGAATTATAAGCAATTAAGCTTTGGATTACATGAGAATAACTTTGCTGAATGTTTACAGTTTAATTCAATGAACTGTAGTCATTTCAAAGATTTTCAAATGGATTCAACATGAATCTAGTGTGATTTAGAAATAATCCTTGTCCCATTCCTGATCAATCCTTGTCCCACACTGATCACAATTCTTCATTGGTCAACATTGTTATATATGCTGAGCACTGGGAATTATATACCTGTTGGAAAACAGTGACCACAACAAAGGGTTATTGGAGAATTGCAAATTACTAAAAGTCTGACAGCCTGTACCGTAAATTATAGCGTAAAAGTTGCAGCTAGTACACAAATTGATGCGGCTTATAGGATCAGCAAGGACCTTATAGGCGAGTTTTTGCTATCATGATACAGTACCAAAGTTACCATAATCAGATTGCCAAAATGGGACTGGGCTTACATGCCAGTTAGTCTTGTACGCAATAATTTACGGTATATGGGTGTCTCCATGTGTCTAGTTAACCATCTGCATTTATTGTGCCTACATATTTCTGCTATGTAAACCATGATATATATGATTTGCACTGGTCAACATAACACATCCTTAGCTCAACCATAGCATAAAATTTGCTGGGTATATTTAACCCGCTAGTTCCTAGTGTTTCTCATAACAAAAAGTATGGGCATTTTGAGTTCCCTTTTTAAACCCGACATCAGTACGTCATGGCAGACCGATGACAATGGACCAGCAAACTATGCCCTGTACAGCATACCAAAAATGCCACACAGACATGGTTCACTCCTGTATGGGTCATCATGTGTTTCTACATGCCGCTAATCTATACTCAGAGTACTGAAGGTTTGGGAATGCAGATCGATTCTGACAGCACTTCTGACAAGTGGCCAGTATATATTAGCAGAACTTATTGAAAAACGCATCAATGTTACATGAGAATGACATGGCACAAATCAGTTTTACTCCAATAGGCATATTTGAGACAGGGACACAATGGGTGTAGCTTTAACTTAGTAAAGTAGCATTCTCACAGAGATGATGGGAGAACGGGAGAATAGCACGTCAGTAGTTATATTGCAGGCAAAGAGTGATATAGGATATATAGAAATAAACTTTAACTGGGAATGCCAAATCCCTCCCCCCCCCATGCAAAACAGGTTGCTAAACCATGAATTATGATTCAGTTTATTTTGGTTTATTTGCCAGGCACAGTACGCAACATGAGTACAGAAATAATGAGTCTGATGTCAAAATCCTACAGATGCAAAGTACAGAAGAGAATTCAGAAGTACATATCTGAGGATCATGAGACAGGCTGCAAGATGTGGAGCGGAGCACTCTCTGGTAGCGGTTACCCCACCATGACACTCACGGTTGAGGGGTGGGACAAATCAAAAAATCAGCCGGTCCACAGACTAGTTCATGTATTTGCTGGAAACCCGGAAAAGGAGCTACATGAGATGTCTCATCTTTGCCACCGAAAAAGATGCATTGAGCTGACACATCTATCTCATGAGTATGCGTGTGTAAATGTGCACCGGATAAACTGCAAAAGACAAGACGAGTGTTTCGGACATGGGGATTGGCCTGATTGTATAAGTTTTGTAGAATGAGTGGGCGGAAATGTTACAAAATACTAGAATAGAGTACTTATTTGGGCTATTGCTTAACTGATGACACAGGTGTCTAAATTAGATTTCCCTTTTCATGTCATGGTTGTAATCTCAATCCCCTCTGTTTGATTATTTGATGAATAAGGACAGTTGAAGTTGTGTATTATTGCAATAGATTATTGTATTGTCTAGTTCCCCTGATTCAAATATTAATATGTAGCATGCACTGGGGAAAGGGACCATAGGGCACCCTTAACTAGTAACCCTGTTCACAGATCATGCCACATCTACAAAGGTGAATAACCCTGATATTTTGATGAAGGCACATATGCCGAAACTCTAGGTACAATAAATAAATTTATGCATCATCAAAAAGCTAATTGGAACTCTGGTTGTGTGGTTTATTAATCTAAAAAACTCAAGAAAATTGATAATCTAATTTATACAAGCCTTAATAACATGCATGTCAATACCAAGATTATGTTTGGTTAATAGCTTTTAAATGTCCACAGTCGTGGTCCCTGTGCAATATGATGGATAATTAAACTAGGATGAATAAAACTTGTATTAAACTTGAATGATTTTTGATTTATACATGTTATACAGAGTCAGACAAACCCCAGGTATGGTTGGACTTATGTGACAGAACAAGTGTGACACAGACATGATAAGGAAATACCTATACTTGTGTAGACATGGTGAGGGCATTCCCAGGTGTCGGCAATCCCATACTAGTGTAAATGTGGTGAGGGCATTCCTAGGGTAGTGTAAACAAGGTGGGGGGCATTCCCATACTGATGTAGACTAGATGAAGGCATTATCATACTGGTGTAGATGTAGTGAGGGCATTCCCAGGGTGATGTAGAGTTGATGAGGGGATTACCAGGATGGAGCACACATGGTAAGGGCATTCACATACTGGTTTACACATGCTGGGGGCATTCCCATACTGGTGTTGACATAATGAGGGCATTCTCAGAATTGGGCACACATGGTAAAGGCATTCCCATACTGGTGTTGACATAATGAGGGCATTCTCAGAATGGGGCACACATGGTAAGGGCATTCACATACTGGTGTAGAGAGCATTCTCAGAGTGGAGCAGACATGGTAAGGGCATTCCCTTGGATGTGATTTGGATGTTGTAAAGGCATTCCAAGTGTGGAGTAGACATGATAAGGGCATTCCCAGGATGGAGTAAATATTGTAAGGGCATACCCATATTCTTAATTATCCTTATCAAATGATGATGGCATACCCATAATGGTGTGGATGGGATGAGGACATTTCCAAGGTTACATAAGAGTAGTTAGGGCAAACCCTGACTATCCCCATTTTCAAGTAAATAATGCCCCTTATATTGCAGCAAAGAAAGAAATTCCAGCTAAGCACTTTTTTTTGAATAAGAAGTTATCCATAGATGTATCACATCAAAATATTCTATTAAACCAAAAGAACCTTTCCTCTGTTATAAATGGTTTCAATGAATTTAAAGCAAGCACAACTTAACCTTAAGATTATAACAAAATGGCATATGTTTATCAGGGTGAAATTTCAATAAAATGTCAATAAATCTAAATCAAGCACAATTTAATCAAGTAACCGGAATACTAGGTGTTGGATATGGTGGTACTTTCAAAGTTATCTTCTGGTTTGTTTAAAAGTCAAAGCTCAATAAATGATATAGAAAAGTATGGTTATGGTCCCTTTATTAGTTTTTCCGAGAGATGTAAGAAGGACATATTTATTTTCTAATTATATGCACCCACCCCCAAAAAGTAGTAATTTCTATTGTGTTCGAGTAAATCAATCTGGTATTAGGTGCCTTCTTCAATTGGTGTACTATTCAAAAGGCAGATTTGCATATGTATTTGTAAAGAATTTGACAAATTCCACTCAATTTAAAATGAGTTCACCAAAAAATCAGATTTTATAATGAGCCTTTATTGATGATCTTCTATATGTGGGTTCTCTCCTGTATGGGTCATGATTTGTGTCCCAAGATCACCAAGCTGACTGAACCCCTTACCACAGTGTTGACACTTGTGGGGTTTTCCTCCTGTAAAGCACCATCTAATAACACATGACAGAGTAAAACACTGCTTCTTGGTTCATTTTCAACTATTTTCTTTCATTATTTTAGGTTTGAAATGAGGATGCCAGAACCAACTGACAAGGAGAAGATGAAGGAAGGCCTCAGAACTTGGAGAGGGGGCAGGGAGGAAGACTTTGTGGTGGTACAACATCCGGAGCGTGGCCGCTGTGTGGTAACCACTCGAGATATACCATGCTCCAGCTTCGTCATGGAATACGAGGGTGTTTTCACAACTCGAGAACATGCTAACAATTGGGAAAAGGTTTATGCCCAGGAGCAGTATGGCTGCTATATAATAGATGCCATGTATGAGGAGCAAAAAGTAAGCATAGATGGTACACAGAAATATGGCACAATTGGCCGGCTGGTCAATCATGCTGGCCAGCAGCCAAACTTAAAGCCTTTTAAGCTGCTGGTCGTTGGGCCCAACCAGCCACCACGCCTGGCGCTGTATGCCGCACGCAACATAAAGAAGCACGAGGAGCTGTTCTGGCACTATGGGCCTCGCACCAAAAAGTTTGAATGGGGCACCTTCAAATGTCCACGTCAACCTTATCAAGACTTTGCGAGGTAATTTACCCTTTCATCATTTACCATGTTGAAGACTGTAGGAATAGGATTCTTCAAATGCCTGTAAAGTCTACTTCAATTATGATTAAGACAAGCTATTATATGCATCTACCAGATATCCTGTGTTATATTGTATCCATTTCTTATAATGTATCGAAACCTATTCTTCGTTCTTCTCACGTGAGACTTAATGATAATTATCAAGCCCTTGAAAAGCTGGGGCGTAAACAACTATATTAGGCCTCTTGAGTATTCAGGCATCTGGTATAGCTTTGGTCATCGATTCTCTTTCTTGTAGTGCACCAGTTGTCACCTGGAAATTGTCATCACTCCTCTTAATGAAGGTAGACCCACATGCTTGCCTAGAGAAGTTTGTGGGAGAGAGGTACCATATGGACCTCTCAGACCATGAGGATTCATTCAACATGTCCTCGGTCTAGTAAGTAACATTCCTAACATGATCCAAATAAGACTATTTATAAAGTTTCAAAACCAATTTATCCATGTCTCTTATGTGACTGCAGTCACACCTTTGATTGGAAATTTTGATTGAGTTCAGAGTTTGGATAACATTTGAAGGAGCATGTTTGTGGCGCGCAGTAAGCATCTTTTGTGTTAGTCAGTCACAAGGTACCCATGGTCGTGTGGGAAGAAAATAACATTTAACAGGAGGGTGTGTATCTTGTGCCCATCCATCTTGTGCATGTTTTTCCTTCCGCAATCATTGTAAAATGTCCTCTCCCTTATGAATCCCTTCAGACACATAGTCCTGCTAGAATAGAGTATGTCATAAAAAAAACATTTTCAAATACAGTACCAAATGTTCTCAATTATTTACCCGTAAATTATTTACATATGACTCTATTTGTTCAGATGACATATTATTATCATAATTTTTCAGTCTATATGGTATTGCTAGGTCCTCAGGGAACAGCCTTACAAGGGTACACTCCATGCTTCTTGTGAACATATTACAGTACAGAGCAAGAATCTGATCGTAGCAGACGTAGAAGAAACAGAAAAGGAAGCCTCATAGCAGCTGCATCTGCATCTGCAGCAGCAACAGCAGCTGTACCTGGAAGTAGCATGACCCCTACTGAGGACCAGGTGAGTTACTCTTCATTTAATATTCCCTCACTCAAAAAGTGTGCACTAGAATTGGTTAAATAGTTTCTAAAAATGTTGAACTTGCCTCTTCTATTTAGCATTTTAAAACCCTTTTTCTAATGTGTTTTGCAGTATAAGGAACTTGATGCTAAATCTGATTTGTTGTTCTTCTGAAAGAAAAATCAGAAAACTGAAGGCAGCCCATTTCCTCACAATAAAATCTTGTTTATTAAAGACAATATTTGACGTGAACTATACCACCCTCTTATCTATATCTTTATAAATCAGTCTGAATTATCTTCTCAGGAACCGCTGCATGCTGGGAGGAATCCAGAGGATAACAATGAGGAGGTTCCTGACATCTGCCTGACCGGAGTGGCACAACAGTCTCCAAGCAAGACAAAGTGAGTGATATATCATCTTATCTGAGAGCTATTCACTGCAACTGTAGGGTGATGATTTGGACAGTATTTGTCATTTTGCTGTCATAATGACTTATTTACAAGAGCATCAATTCTCGAGTTTTCACCCTTTTTAGCCCTTATCGTTAATCTATAATGAATATTTTGACACAGACTATGAATCAAACATATTGCGAGTATAGGCTTTACTTCCAAAGTAAATTACATATCACCGGTGGCACACTTCTTCACACAATGATGACTGTACTCCAATGAGAAATAAATAGTTTTCAGTAAACCTTGAATCTCTGTGCATTGTATTACCTTGAAACAATCTTTAAATTTGTGATGTATCCATAGCTTGTTTTAAAGAATCTATTAGGTAACATAACAAAGTGATCCATTATTGATAATATCCAATATTATAGACAACTGCTGGGGAAGGATGCCCATGTGCAACAACTGGAGGAAAACCTGAGGCTTGCCCTACAGGACAATGTGAGTGTACATTTATGGTAAAATAAATAGTTTCCAGCTACCTGATGGTGTGTCCCTTGAGGTTTATTATTCCCTAGTAAGATAACAGGACCTACTTACATGTCACTACAGGCTGTGCTGTGGGGAAAAACGGGAAAAGACTTCTTATCCCTACTTTACACAACCACTGAATGCCTTGTAGTCAAAGCTCTCTATGCTTATGTGCACCATGGTTACCTGGGGCCTCTGACCAATCAGAGGCCTAGGATCTTGTCTATGATATCACTTTCTCCATCTGGCAAGACTCACTCTCCTAGCTGAGGATGGGTTGCTTGCCTTATTTGGAAACTATCTTAGAGCAGATAATTATTTGATCTGTCTGGTGCAATATAAGTGGTTTCGACATGAATGTCTCATCAGGTGTGACTTGTGTAATTGGCTGAGTTTGATTAGATCCTTTTCATGCCAATCAGGGGTTTAGATAAATGAGTAGAACTTGTGAAACTATATGGGATTCATAAATGGTTGTTAAGGCCAAGTTTAATCTCTTTGTTTATGCTATTTTGATCATGATGTGTGGCTGAATATGAGTATCCAGTATCATATAGCTTAGTCTATATGTGTGGAGGGGATCGATAATAGGCAGTTCGTATGTGTATTAATTAGTGTGACTCGATATGGTACACTGGTTAGGCAAATCACTAGATCAGGCTGAATGAGTTAGTAGATCTTGTTCCCATCGAGTCTAAGCTTGTGGGTGGGGGCAGATAGATTAATTTATTCCCCCAGTGATGCTAACAAAGGGTAGGGTAAAAGGTTGGACAATGTCCGCACAACCTGAGAGTTGTGTAACTTCCTTACCAAGGTATGTGATGCCCTCTTTATTCAGATCTTGTGATTTGATGAATAATTGAGGGTTTGGGCCTAGGTCTAGGTTAGTCTAGTAGATTTAACCCATTTGGTGTGATGCTACAGAGTCCGTGCATCCACCATCTTTCCTCCACATTTAATTCTGCGATACCTGCTGGTGTTCTCGGGGGGCTCTTTATGAAGCTTAGAACTGTGATTTCAAAACCGTTCCATCTTGAAGGAGGTTGTGGAGGAGGGGGACATTGGTTGAAGTGTCTGCCAACCGGTTTGTCTCGGTTGTTTTCTATGTCCCCACTGTGTCCCTTGAATCTGTCCATGATGCGTTCCAAGGTTTGTCCATCTTCATGTGTAAGGCTTAGAGAACATAACACCTAGTATCAAGATTGCATGGAACAATGATTTAAAAGCGACCACATATAGTAATATAATAAAACTGTGAAATTCTGTCCCCATGTATGAAATGGTGTGCATACTTATATGTGTGGGCAAGTTGCCTGTGACTAATTAGTAAATAGCCATGCCAACTATTATCAAAGGTTTCAGTACATTTTCCATTTGGGGATGCATTCAGCATGACATTCCTAGTTTTAATGCATTCACTGGTGTTTGAATTAATAACTCTGTGTCCAGACTCTCCCATGTATGAAATGGTGTGCATACTTATATGTTCGGGCAAGTTGCCTGTGATCAATTAGTAAATAGCCATGCCACCTTTTATCAAAGGTTTCAGTACATTTTCCATTTCGGGATGCATTCAGCATGACATTCCTAGTTTTAAAGCATTCACTGGTGTTTGAATTAATAACTCTGTGTCCAGACTCTGACATTTTGTGCTTGTATGTTTCTTTTTTTAGGCCAAACTAAGAATGGACATGGAGATGCAGGTGAAGGAGCACCAGGAGACCCTTAGCCTTCTTCAGAAACAACTACAATGTGTAACAGATAAGCTTCAGGAGGTGACGGAGGCCAAGGGGAAGATTGAGGCAAGTCTCAAAGACAACCATGAGTCCAAGGCAGCGCAAACCAAGCATCTGGTACTAGAGGACAGTGTAAGCAGAAAGGTGAATAACAGATTTAGTCTATAAAATGTGGAAGTAATTCTCAGCATTTGTAAGGTTAAGGATGTAAATATTTACATATATATGTCCATGTCCCCATTATAAGCAGGTAAGACGACAAAATATATACTGGTACCGTACATACGTATTCCAACAGAGCATATATATTAACATTAAAAAATACTTTCCCACAAACTATGGTACTCTTTATACTGATGACTTTTTGATTCAGGAACTCCCTCCTGCCAAAGACAATGCAGAAGATGACAAGGAGGCATTACCAAAGAGCTCCCAGGCTGAAGGAGCAGCACAGGCAACATACAGAACCATGTGAGTAGCAAACCAGACACATGCTCAATGCAATTGAAAAATGATTCAATGGATTTAAGATTTAACCAGTCTAATGATTGAACAATCCTGACACACCAGCATCTGCTGGATCTGCCTCAGTGATGTGGCAGGTTAATTGTCACAAGGGCATTGATAATATGCCAGAACATATGACAAAAAGATTCAAAGGACTATATTTAAGCAATACAGTTTGTCAAGCAATGCATTATATGGCGAAAAGATATATAGCCAATGTCCAAGATCTGAGGTGACATGCATGCTTACTTTTATTGGTTAATGAAAATGTTGGATAAATGTTATCTATATAAAACTGATGCTCTGTAACAAAAGAAAAATTCCCATCTCTTTGTATATTTATCAGAAGTATGTGTCTGTGTATCTGAAACCTCCAGGCAGTGAATTCTCTAAAATATTTATTGCAGTGAATTAAAAGTGTCAGTGGGTGATCATCCCAAAGCCACTTCAACCTTACAAGCCCCCAGAAGGTGTTTATCGCTGAAAAAGCGAAATGCCAAAGAAGATTGGTGAGTAGAAAGGTTTTGATATGACTATGATCATCAGCCTACTTTATGATATTGTTAAGTCCCATCATGTAACAATTTATTTGGAATAAATGCTTCCACAATAGGACTATGGTTTATCAACATAGTTAGCTGTGCTGCAAATGCACACATTCTTTCTGATCTAGCTGTCTTTATACACATATCAATGTTTCAAATCCACATTTAAAACTTTGATTACATATAGTACTATGCTTGATATATTCATTCTTAAATCATAATAGTGTGTTTTCATTTTGTGATTTTTGCGTATATTGAATGCCTAACATTATCTAAGAGCAAATGAACTACATTTAGATTTACCCTTCTGATATGGCCATACTCTTAGGTCACTGTACTATACAGCTTCCTGGTAATATAATGACATATAAGTGTGGTATGGTCAGGGGAGAAACTGTTGAAACTATATTAGGAGAATTTGAAACAATACACAGACATTCCAAACCCAGCTGCATAACGTATTCAAAATGCACATTCTGTTTGGCAAGTGGGGCAGTGACTATTAAGCCTATACGTTATACAGAGGTCCTAAAAATTTTACATTGTGAAGCATATACCCAACATGTGGCTGCTAAATTTAAATATTACACAGGCAGGCCAGTTTGGAATACCAAGGTCCCAAATGTTTTAAATTCTGCAGCCAACAGTCAACATATGGCAGATAAATTTACATATATGTTTTGTGTTTCACAGGAAGATAGCAGTAGCAGCACCAGTATCAGAATCAACAACACCAGCAGCACCAGTAGCACCAGCAGCACAAGAAGCTACACCACTAGCAGCCCCAGCAATACCAGCAGCAACACCAGCATCACCAGTAGCAGCATCACTAACAGTCCCAGCAACACCAGCAGCACCAGTAGCGGCATCACTAGCAGCACAAGCAGTACTAGTAGTACCTGTAGCAGCCCCAGCAGCACTGGCAGCACCAGCAACAGCCTCATCCCTGGGAAAGCGGAATTCCCAAGGAGTCCGGTAAGTAGAAGATTTCAGAGTATTGTTTCATTAAAATCAGGCCTTTGTACCATATTTCAAATAATGTTTTATCTCTAACTCTCATACTGTGAAAAGTTTCTGTCTCTAAGTTGAAAGAGATATCACCATTTTACTCACAATCAGAATTTCTTGTAGAGTGCCAACGGAGTGTAAGCTACTTCCTGTCGTGACTGGTATGCAGGACCCTGCCTTGACGCTTGTCACAACACCTACCATCATTCAGGACCTGACCCACGGCCATGGATCACCAGTAAAAACGGGACCAAAGACGGCACTGCCCACAGCACTAGCCACCCTAACCCAGGGGGCACCAGTATCACAAGAACTGACCCCAGCTCCAGAAGAATTGAAGGACGAGCTTGCACTACAAAAGGACTTGTGAGTGCATATAATGTAACATTTTAGGATATATATTCATTTTTAAAGACTTTTTGATAGCTTTACATTGTCAATCTGCCTGCTCCATTAAACAAGCCTAACCAGCCTTGCCAGGCTCTCAGCAGTATTGTCTGACCGGGCTGGACACTGGCACCTAGTGGGACATTTGTTATCATGATGCACCAATGCAGCCCTGACAAGTGAATCGCCAACCATTTGAGTGTCTCAACCACGTAGGGTCTTTACGATGCCTGAATACAACCCTCATACTCACCAGGACTGCATTCATAAATCATGACAACCAAGGGCATTGATGCATTATGCTATTATTAAAGGGCTATCAATTGTTTTAATAGTATTGATGCTTTATCTCAAAGCTATATCATAATGAGTGTAAACATAGCTGACCCTTTGTAACTAGAAAGATAAGATAAATGAGAGAATCTTATAATCAATCCATCACTCAACTAAATACCATTCATCCATACTTTAAAGATGCCATATACAGGTTGGCCTTTGGCACTTTATTTACTTTAACTTAACATGTTTTGCAGGGAAACTGATGAGTCTGTGCAGATGCCAGCTACAACAGTTGCAGCAGCAACAGTAGCTGTGCATAGAAGCCAACCAGTTCTAACAAAGAACAAGGTGAATAACAATGCATTCAACCTTCTTTCTGACTACAAATATCAAAATAAAGAAGTCAATTATACGTTGTACAGTTCTAATGATGTTTTGAGCATGTGGTATACCTGTCTGATTAGGATTCTCACAATGACTGGGTGTTGTCATACAGGAAATGATGGTTGTGCATGTTTACTGTACATATTTTCTACAACTATATAATATGTTCTCACTAAACAACACTCATTATGTTGCTATTTAACCATGTTAATTATGAACCGTCATAATTGTACTTGGTATTCAGCAGGATACCATTCTATGCCACACTCAAATTGCCCTAAATCTCCATTTTGAATCAGAGTTTGTGGAAATTTAGAAACTGGACATATCACTCTAAACTATTTCAGGTCATCAGAACCAGGAACAGGCAGGGTAATTCAGCAACAAACCCAAAGAAGAAGTGCCCCATCTGTGGGGACTCGAAGACTCACCTTGAGCGACACTTCAAGAAAATCCACTTTGACGTAAGTACTCTCAGTAAACTGTGGAGAATATGGCTGAGCATCAATGGAAGTATTTTCACCCAGTGCATAAATTGTTGGTATACTGGATGGACTCCACACATCTCATGCATGTCCAATAAAGTGTACCAAGGTACATGGACGGGCAATGAAAGATTTAGAGGTACCACAGGATGCACTTCCCTGAATTTGGTATACACTAGACAATTTTGATCTTCCATCAAGACCTTCGCATCACCTCATATTACCAGTACCTGGAAGATTCCCAATTCTCACCATTTTTTCACCTTCAAAAGGTTTATACTGTTTTTTGCCGTAGGTGTCATTTATCATGTGGTAGAGACTGGAACAGGTGAGGCACTGGTGGTGAGTTACTCAGTGGTGAGTTACTTGCCAGCTGTGTGCTTTCCATTATGACAACATTAGCTCTCCCAGTTTCATTTATACCCTTGTGCAATATCTGTGTTTGCGTGAAGACAATCTAATTTTCTCTTTTTCTCTAATTTTCTAATTTGTCCTCTTTTCATAAGGCCACAGAGGCTGACTACACCCTTTTGGCAAGGGCCCTAACTGAGTGTCAGCGCAGAAGACAGGAGACTGGGAAGGCCAAGCCCCTCAGGGTGTGTCACCTCTGTGGGAAAGCAGAGGCCAACCTGATGGGATACCATTTGACCGTCAAGCATAATATCAAAGACCTGAGGTAAGAATTAAAGCATCAAGCTATAATAAGCATTTCTGTCTATGGTTCTCACTCCTCATTTGTAAGCTACATACAATTATGTATTTCCCTAATGTATTGAGCGCTAGATGAAATACTATTTGTACTTTAGTTATTTGTAATTTGTTATAAACTATATTTTAAACTTGATTTAATATTCATTCTTACTCCTATTGTTTCAGTGAGCGGAAGGCGGTGGTCAGAAAGTCATTGTACCTTTGATGATGATATTGCAAATGGTCTTTATGATACCAGTATATGTGGTCATTTATGGTTATGCTTGTCAAACATTAACAAGTAATAGGTTTGGTTATGTACCAGGTTCCAATATACCCACGTTAAGTCATTCTTTTATACCAGGTTTGGTAAACTATTAAGGTTTTATACCTAGTAAACACAACTTTGTTACCTAAACATAATTTTGATACGTAATATAACATTGCAATGTAAGGGTTTATTTACGTTATTTGACGTAGATTGACTTAATTTAATGTGTATGCCACGTAACTTGTAGGTTAATTTACGTAACTGTATTAACGTAATTTAACATTAGATGAACGTTATGTAAATGTTATCATGTGGGTTCGAATCCTGTAACTATCAATTTGTTTCTGTCATGAAAAAAACCCAGCATACCTAGCTAATTTCACTTTGAATTAATTATTCCAACAAGAATCTTAGTAACAATGCAACATATACAATTATGATTTTACCTTCAGTTCCAAACTTCATTTATGAAAAAATGTTTATGCTTACTTTAAACACCACTGGGAATTGAACATGTTACCTCAGCATCTGATGTCCAACGTTCTTCCAACTGTGCTAGCCAGGCCTGTGAGTTATCAAAGGTTTACAGGGGCATTTGACATCACCCTCACCTGAGACCAGGCACACACAGAGAATGGTGGAAAGACCTAGGTTGATGGGGATCAGATTATGTATATATATAGAGAGAGATAGTATATCAGAGAGGAGAGATTGGATAGGAACGAGACATACTTGAACAAATGTTTTATTTATCCTGGTATACAATCAGGCCCTGACCTATACCCACTGCAGACAAGCTTGGGTTTCAAGTTGACATACTTATTTTGTATGTTACTAAAAGCTAAGGATATAATGTTTCAGTATCATAGTTCTATGAGTAGAATGTAGAAACAATCAAGCAAACCCAACGTAGCTCATTTAACCCAAACGTATCCTATGCTTTCAGCACTGCTACGTCTGCGTTTAATGAGCTTTTACATGGTTGCTAAAGGTCCCTAGTAAACAGCAAAATAAGGAGTTACACGAGGCATTGTTGACCTTACACATTGTATCCTTCTACACATCAATAGTTCAAGTAGCCTGCTTAGCTCAGTCAGTAGAGCACAGCACTGGCAGTCTTAAGGTAGCCAGAATGAATCCCTTATAGACAAAACTGTTGTGTCAATTTCTTCTCTAGTTTTGTGGGGTTGGGTCGTCATAATTTTTACATAAATGTGGCAAATGTATATACATTTGGGTGACATGAATATATGCGAGCTTTCCATGGGCATGGTAATTTGCCTGGTTAAAAGGTTCAAAGGACTACATTTCCGTATTTAAGGTATAAACATTGTATATGTATAAAAGGGACCTATAGGTTGCTATCAACTATTCACGACACCTGCCTCCCTAGCTTATTCAGTAAACCAGCTGCCTTCATAGCTTAGTCAGTTAAAGCGTTGGGATGTGATGGTAAGGTCCGTAGTTCAAACCCCAGTTGCGGATATGATACAATTACTGCACATGCAAGTCTGCATAGTTTATGTTAAAGCTTTATATTCTTTATTATTGAAATAACATTCATTTACCATTCCCTAGGCCATAATATAGGTTAGGTGATTCAAGGTAATTTACCTAGATAAACCTAGAAGAACGTTCTCATAGCGTATATCTACGTTCATTTAAGTTGAATAGCTTAAAATAATCCTAAAATTTGAATGTTGTTTTACGTGGCTATATGACAAGATTGCTACCTAGAAAACAATGTTCTATACACGTTAATTCACGTAAGTGTGTTTACTGGGTATAGGCGCGAAACTACCGATCACTAGATGACATTAGTGGTGTTAGTCACATGGTTACTCTCTCATCGTTTACAAGGAAGGCTGTACTTAGTTAATAGGCTTAGACGGTGCTCCTGCAGACTGAGAGAGCAAGCACAGGTTTTGATAACTATACGCCATTAAGTTATGGATGGTATTTTATTGATAATTACCTCTCAGATATCCCTTGGGTACTGTGCTGTTGTATGTTACAAGATATCTAATAAAGTCACTGTGTATTACGTCTTACTTACTTCTCTTTGGTTGTTGTCTCTTGGTTATAATCAGCTAGCTCGACTAGTTACAGTATCATTGGCAAAATGTATTCATATTGGTGTAATAAAGCTTAGATAAGACACCATACTCTTGCGTGTTTTCTATGACAAATTTTTTTCAAACAACTGTTAGGGTTATATCACTTAAGGAATATTAATGGTGGGAGAAGGTTGATAAATGCTGATAATAAATCACACCTAATAAACATTAAACAGTTGATTGACCAACAGTTTTCTAAACTGTATTTGACCTAACAAGCCTGCATCACCTAATAAGGACACACACCCCTATTTACACCAATTTAAGACATCAAAACCCTGAAAATATTATTTCAAATTTTGAGCCCAAAGGTACTCTGAAGGTTGTACAAGCCATGTGAACTCTCCCAACATTTGTGTCATTAAAAGGGAAACAGTTGACACAATTTAGAATATCGACAGTAAGTCTGATCTAGTCTCTGTTAAGGCTATTCTGACCACTGTACAAGGTATGTAGACTCTCACAATTGCCAGAGTCAAGCTAACTCTCTTCAAAAACTTTCATCTGATGCCAGGCACCTCAAAGTGGGTAATTAAAGCATTGAAATAGAAAATGTTGGCATGAATTAGAATCTGGACACAAGGTCAGAGCTTTCCCTTGTTGATGCCATGCTGATCAAAGGACAAGCCTGGTGGAAACAGTTGACAAAAATTAGATTATTGACAGTAAGTCTGATCTAGTCTCTAAGGGCTTGACTTTACAATATCGTCCTGCCCTTTGAAGCAAGTACTTTAAGATGGCTTTATAAATAGGAAGCACTTGTGGGCTCTCCCACCCCCCCCCCCCCCCTACACACACACACACGCCTTGTACATACCGCGAGGCTCAGACCATCAAGGGTGGTGGTTGCACTGCCGAGACAATGCAGCCTCTGTGTGCGTATTGGGGGGGGGGGGGGGGGGGGGTGGGTACTTGATGTTTTTTTTGATATGGTGGGTTTCTGAAGTGACAGCCGTTGAGTACACTCGCAATGGGAATTTCTGATGCTTCTGTCAGTAAATGGTCATCAGTTGATAATTTAGATTCAGCCTCTGAGAGGATAGTGCCAAAGCTGCAGCCAGGTATACAACATCCCAGTTGTGTCCATACATGTGTGTGTACATACAAACTATACTAAGTAACCCCCCACCCCATGCCGTGGCATGTTGCCCCAGATACATAGACTGTATGTGAGCTATTAATAAAATGGGCGGTGCAGGGGACCCCACCAAACAGGGGGGGTTAACACCACTGAGCTGACAAGTAGTAGAGATGTCATATTAATTAATAGGTATTCAAAGTCTTTTGATCACCAAAAAGCAAATGGTCCCAAATGTTCTGCTTATATCACAATAATGATTGTTCCATTTTTATTACATTTATTAGCTGTTATAGATTGTATAAACATTAACACAATTATGTGTATGAGCTGCTCGAGATGAGCTAATTTCAAAATGTTATTACAACCCAATTGGAGATTGTCAGTCCACACTTTGAAAGTCCCCTGTCTCTGTCAAGAGGCAGAACTTGCTGTAGGTCTAACTTATCGGGGATGCAACATTGTTTCTCTTTGTCTGCCTGTAAACACAATGTCTATGAAACGTATATACTACACAAGCAATAGCAGACACACATAGTTCCTTGCTAATGCACTAGGAACCTCGTTAACACCGTTTTGGAACCTTATATACACTTTGGGGGATGTTGTAAAATTTGGCATCAGAAGGCGTATGTGCAGTGTTAACCCCCCCTAGTTCGCAGCAGTTGAGATGACAGTATAAGATGGCGGAATGGCGGGAACTGGGTGCACTGCAGCTGGCATTCCTCCCTAGGCGGCTCTGTCAGTCACTCGTGCTGCCATCTAGTGTTAACAACAGAACTATTAACACCACTGATGTGTGGCCGCAGCCTGCCTCTTGGCCTCCTAGCACAGCAGTGTATACTCCTAAAATTAAATTTTACATTTTCATTTGATATAGAAACAGGTAATACATCTAACACCCACTAGTTTGCCCAATCACAGCACATATCAAACACCTAGGCAGGGCGGGAAAACCGCTCTTCTGCCCGGAGAGTGGAGGCAGCCTCTTTCTGGGCCGGGGGCCATCTCCCACCACAACACCAGTGCTACCACACAACCACAACATGGAGACATTTCTCTGCATTATTTGCTGCAATCATGGACTATTTACTCCCCGTATCTTTATTTACACACATTAGGTAAGCCAACCAAGTTGTGTACTGCCGTTGGGCACCCTCTTGACACTTCATTTAGCTTGTGTAAGTTTGTTTTTGTTTGAATACTTGGCTCAGTAAGTAGACCGTCGTTCGCAGGTTTGTTAACGGATCCACCTAAGACTCTAGAATCGGTCTCGGGAGATGATTGCCGTCAAGTAGGTCCAACTCCTGTGCCTCTAAGACAATTTGTTCTTGTTGCAATTATCAATTAGCTCTAAACTCTTCTAGAAGTTGTTACTAAATGCATAATTATTTCTGAGACTTGATCTAGGCAAATGTGGAAGCGGGGTTGATGGACAATTTGTTTGACGTTAATTTTGAGTCAATAGCTCTGTAAACTTGGTCACAAATAAATAATTAGTGACGACCATTCACCCACCTTTTTACCCAAGAAGGATGTGTAAAGCCTCTGAACCAGCCCCCCCCCTACTAATGGATGCAAAAGAAAATTGTCCTGTCTAAGTGTATCATAATACAGTGAACGTATTTTATGTATCTGCCACATATACATAGTCCTTGGAGGGAGCAGCCAGCTATACAATAACATAGGTCATTTTATACCTATTTGTTTAAAAACTGAAATAACTAAGGGTGTGGTCTTTTATTATTTCTATATTGTCAACTTTCTTGATCAGGGTCATGATGAAACAGAGAAAATGGACGGTGACTCTTTTTTACTTTTTAATTAATTGAACACACCAGTAGGGCTAAACATTGTTACATAAGATGGCATGATGCCTAAAACGTCAAGTTGTCATCAAGCTTTACTTTTGCACTGCATTAGGGATCATGTCGATATTTTGAGAGTAAATTAATCTAGTGTGTGCATTTTAAGACCCTAGACTACATATCAACATTGTGTGCAGTACATGAGCAAAAGCCGTAAGTGTAATATACTTTATATTCAGTAGAAAATTAACTTATCAAAGAGACCAGGCTGGCAGGACTGCACAGCAAGACTGAGTCCCCGAGTAGAAGAACCCAGGGGTTTATATACTGGAGATTATATAACTCCACTTCATAACTCGTAAACACTTGAGTTCCCGAGGAACTCTGGGTAACCTGAAACCGGTTTCCCCCGCACCCATGTAATACCCCAACAAGTTCGGGTATTACGTGGCAGTTCCGGCTAGATGCACACCACAAGGTCGCACTCCACCGGTCCTCAGATGATGGATTATGCAATCACATACAGGGGTCTGGGTAGGAGTGTGGCCCAGATATGCCAAAACAAGAATAGCCAGACAAACCAATCCTGTTCTATAGAAATAGTACAGCGACTCACTACATTACCATACACATCTATGTGACATGGGAGTAGATCATGTGACATGGGGAGACATCGTACTAGATCACATTGTATTGTTCTAGATTATGTCACTTAGTGCTAGAACACATAACATGGATAGACAGGGCACTAGATCACGTCATAATGGACTAGAACATGTCACAGGGGGTGGGGGGGGGGGCAGATGCAGAGGTTCTCTTTAGTCACATCTTCTGGTACCATGCATTTTTATGTCATGTCATCTGATACTCTGTGTCCCAATGTCATATGGTTGTCTAGTGGCCAGTGTGCACCCTCTATTTGCCCTCTGAAAATATAGTTTCAAATTTAATTGGCTCTACCTGCAGATTAAGTGATAGTTAGGCTTCAGGACCGTTTTTAAGTTACTTAGCTCTCCCCAGAATTTTGACCGTGTCGCCGTGTCAATTTTTAGCTACAGGGCCATGTCATCGTGTCGATTTTTAGGTATATAAGAACTTAGAGAAAAATCGCTGTGGGTCGATTTTTATCCTAATTTTCCTGTGTCCGTCGATTTTTAAAATGGCCTAAAAGGGCCATGTCGCCGTGTCGGCCGTGTCGATTTTTACCCATGGAGAGGCACAATTATGTTTAGGAGGGTTTTAAGGTTTCATTGCTCCACCTGCGGCTTATTAAAGTAAGAATGAGGCTTTAAGACCATTTTAATTGGCTCTAACTTGGGATTCAGTAAGAATTAAGATTTAGCACTGTTTCAAGGCCAATTGGCTCTACTTGCACTTTAAATAAGAATTAAGTTTCAAGACTGTTTCAAGGTCACATGGCTCTACCTTGGGCTTAAGTAAGACTGACATTTTAAGATAGTTTTAAGTGTTGATGGCCCTACCTGCAGCTGTAGTAAGAGTTATGTTTTAGGATCGTTTAAGATTTGCTGGCTTTACCTGTAGTTTAGGTAAGAATTAGGTTTCAGGCCAGTTTCAAGGTCAAATGGCTTCACCTACAGCTTAAGTAAGAATTAAGTTTCAGGCAGGTTTCAAGGTCACATGCTTCCACCTTCAGCTTAAGGGGTCGTAATAGGTTGGTTCAAATTAACACATATGCATGCATTATTTGATACAGATATGTTGAGACTCAACATATTGTACACCAAATTGATCATATTTAATTTTTCTATTAAATTAGTTCCATTTTGGAAGGTTTAAGAAGCCCTGGAGTGAAAATGGAACAAAAACGTTCTTTTTTCTAAGAACAGCATTATGGGATGGAAAAAGAACATTTTTATTAGCTCTGATTATTGGGGAGTTATCTAGGTGTTATTCCCTGGGGCACTTTTCTTTCTTTTAGCTATATCTCAATTATTAAGCTCTACAGAGCTGTTTAAAGTAGCATAGTCACTTGAAAATTGTTGGAAATTGTTGAAAATAGGGGAAAATAGGGTATTTTAGTCATTTTCATGAAAAATCATCAATATTTATGTGACTATGCTACTTTGAACAGCTCTGTAGAGTTTAACAATTGAGATACAGCTAAAAGAAAGAAAAGTGCCCCAGGGAATGACACCCAGATTAATCTCCAATTATCAAAAGTTATGATAGTGTTCTTTTCCCATCCCATAATGCTGTTCTAAGAAAAAAGAATGTTTTTGTTCCATTTGGACTTCATGGCTTCTGAAATCTTCCAAAATGGAACTAATCTGATAGAAACATAAAATATCATCAATTTGGTGTACAATATGTATAGTTTCAACATATCTGTGTCAAATAATGCATGCATGTGTGTTAATTTGACCCAACCTATTACGACCCCTTAAGTAAGAATTAGGTTTTATGCCAGTTTCAAGGTCACATGGCTCCACTTTCAGCTTAAGTAAGATATAGCTTTCAGGCAGGTTTCAAAGTCACATGGCTCCACCTTCGGCTTAATTAAGAATAAGGTATCAGGCCAGTTTCAAAGTCACATGTTTCGACCTTCGGCTTATAAGTAAGAATTAGGTTTCGGGCCGGTTTCAAGGTCACATGGCTGTACCTGCAGCTTAAGTAAAAATCATGTTTAAGACCAATTAACGTTTGATGGCTCTTCCTGCAGCTTGAGTAAGAGTTATGTTTAAGGACAGTTTACGATTTGCTGGCTTTACCTGTAGTTTAAGGAAGAATTAGGTTTCAGGCCAGTTTCAAGGTCAAATGGCTCCACCTACAGCTGAAGTAAGAATTAGGTTTCAGGCTGGTTTCAAAGTCACATAGCTCCACCTACAACTTAAGTAAGAATTAGCTTCCAGGACCGTATCAAGGTTAATTGGCTCTACCTTGGGATTCAGTACGAATTACGATTAAGGACCTTTTCAAGGCTAATTGGCTTGACTTGCAGTTGAGGTAAGAATTAAGTTTCAAGACCATTTCAAGGAAACATAGCTCTACCTTGGGCTCGAGTAAGATTGACATTGAGGATAGTTTTAGGTTTTGATAGCCCTACCTGCACCTAAAGTAAGAATTATGTTCAAGGACCATTTAAGATTTGCTGGCTTTACCTCCAGTTTAAGTAAGAACTAGGTTTCAGGCCAGTTTCAAGGTCACATGCTGCGACCTTCGGCTTAATTAAGAATTAGGTTTCAGGCCGGTTTCAAGGTCACATGGCTCTTCCTGCAGCTTAAGTAAGAATCATGTTTAAGACCAATTACTGTTTGATGGCTCTACCTGAGGCTTAAGTAAGAGTTTTGTTTTAGGACTGTTTAAGATTTGCTGGTTTCAGGCCAGTTTCAAGGTCAAATGGCTCCACCTACAGCTTAAGTAAGAATTAGGTTTCAGGCCAGTTTCAAGGTCATGTGGCTCTACCTTCGCCTAAAGTAAGAATTAGGTTTCAGGTCCGTTTCAAGGTCACATGCTTCCACCTTCAGCTTAAGTAAGAATATGGTTTCATGCTGGTTCCAAGGTCACATGGCTCCACCTTCGGCTTAAGTAAGATATAGCTTTTAGGCCGGTTTCAAGGTGACATGGCTCGACCTTCTGCTTGAGTAAGAATTAGGTTTCAGGCCAGTTCCAAGGTCAAATGGCTCCACCTACAGCTAAAGTAAGAATTATGTTTCAGGCCGGTTTCAAGGTCAAATGGCTCCACCTGCAGCTTAGGTAAGAATCATGTTTAAGGCTAATCAATGTTTGATGGCTCTACCTGTGGCTTAAGTAAGAGTTATGTTTTAGAACCGTTTAAGATTTGCTGGCTTTAACTGTAGTTTAAGTAAGAATTCGCTTTCAGGCCGGTATCAAGGCCAAATGGCTCCGCCTTCGGTTTAACTAAGAATTAGGTTTCAGGCCAGTTTCAAGGTCACATGGCTCTACCTGCAGCTTTAGTATAAATCATGTTTAAGACCAATTAATGTTTGATAGCTCTACCTGCGGCTTAAGTAAGAGTTATGTTTTAGGACTGTTTATGATTTGCTGGCTTTACATGTATTTTAAGTAAGAATTAGGTTTCAGGCCAGTTTCAAGGTCACATGGCTCGACCTTCGGCTTAAGTAAGAATTAGGTTTCAGGCCAGTTTCAAGGTCACATGGCTCCACCTTCGGCTTAAGTAAGATATATTTTTAGGCCTGTTTCAAGGTGACATGGCTCGACCTTCGGCTTAAATAAGAATAAGGTTTCAGGCCAGTTCCAAGGTCAAATGGCTCCACCATCAGCTTAAGTAAGAATTACGTTTCAGGCCGGTTTCAAGGTCAAATGGCTCCACCTGCAGCTTAAACCCCGAACTTGCAATACAGCTGTAGTGCATTTGGAGGCATCTCATTGGCTAAGGAGAGGAGGCTGAGCAGCTGGGAGTTGTCCCGTGAGCTATCATCACACCCAGGGCCAGAGGTCACATACCAGACAGTGGCAGTTAAAGTTTGAATAAAATAACCCAAACAAGGATCTGTCACCTCTTATACAGTAGTTATATCAAAATGACACTGTCTGAATTTCATATTAATCATTAGATATTAATCTATTAACTTGGATGTGTGAAAGTGCCATATCTAGCTTTATTCTATAGAGAGTAATCTGAATTATTCTAGTCACCCTTTCCACTGTATCTCACACCCACATGGCATTGTTTATTATACGCAGGCTGTGTGACCCTGTAGCTGAGTTGAGTGATTGGCCAATCAGAGTGTGTTGTTGTGTAGGTGCCTGTCAGTCAAATCCTCAAACGGTTTTCTAGTTTGTAAAATTTGAATTTATACCTGGTTTTATTAGATTATAAGATATCAATACAAAATGTATTTCATATTATTTCATCAGTCCTACCCTAAACATAATTGTGCAATTTTATAAAAGCAGGGATTTGATATAGTCTTAGCAATTCTTGGATACATTGATGACCAGTGTACGTCAGCTGGTAGAGAGGACATTTAAAAAGGGGTGTGGCCTGCAGTTCATATAGTCCAGGTGGGGGTTTAAGTAAGAATCATGTTTAAGACTAATCAATATTTGATGGCTCTACCTGTGGCTTAAGTAAGAGTTATGTTTTAGAACCGTTAATGATTTGCTGACTTTAACTGTAGTTTAAGTAAGAATTCGCTTTCAGGCCGGTATCAAGGTCAAATGGCTCCAACCTCGGTTTAGAATTAGGTTTCAGGCCAGTTTCAAAGTCACATGCTTTGACCTTCGGCTTAAGTAAGAATTAGGTTTCTGGCCTGTTTCAGGGTCACATGGCTATACCTGCAGCTTAAGTAAAAATCATGTTTAAGACCAATTAATGTTTGATGGCTCTACCTGCAGCTTTAGTAAGAGTTATGTTTTAGGACCGTTTATGATTTGCTGGCTTTACATGTAGTTTAAGTAAGAATTAGGTTTCAGGCCAGTTTCAAGGTCAAATGGCTCCACCTACAGCTGAAGCAAGAATTCGATTGCAGACCGGTTTCAAGGTCACATGGCTCTACCTTTGGCTTGAGTAAGAATTAGGTTTCAGGCCGGTTTTAAGGTCACATGCTTTCACATTAGGCTTAAGTAAGAATTCGGTTTCAGGCCAGTTCCAAGGTCAAATGGCTCCACCTACAGCTAAAGTAAGAATTATGTTTCAGGCCGGTTTCAAGGTCAAATGGCTCCACCTGCAGCTTAGGTAAGAATCATGTTTAAGGCTAATCAATGTTTGATGGCTCTACCTGTGGCTTAAGTAAGAGTTATGTTTTAGAACCGTTTAAGATTTGCTGGCTTTAACTGTAGTTTAAGTAAGAATTCGCTTTCAGGCCGGTATCAAGGCCAAATGGCTCCGCCTTCGGTTTAACTAAGAATTAGGTTTCAGGCCAGTTTCAAGGTCACATGGCTCTACCTGCAGCTTTAGTATAAATCATGTTTAAGACCAATTAATGTTTGATAGCTCTACCTGCGGCTTAAGTAAGAGTTATGTTTTAGGACTGTTTATGATTTGCTGGCTTTACATGTATTTTAAGTAAGAATTAGGTTTCAGGCCAGTTTCAAGGTCACATGGCTCGACCTTCGGCTTAAGTAAGAATTAGGTTTCAGGCCAGTTTCAAGGTCACATGGCTCCACCTTCGGCTTAAGTAAGATATATTTTTAGGCCTGTTTCAAGGTGACATGGCTCGACCTTCGGCTTAAATAAGAATAAGGTTTCAGGCCAGTTCCAAGGTCAAATGGCTCCACCATCAGCTTAAGTAAGAATTACGTTTCAGGCCGGTTTCAAGGTCAAATGGCTCCACCTGCAGCTTAAACCCCGAACTTGCAATACAGCTGTAGTGCATTTGGAGGCATCTCATTGGCTAAGGAGAGGAGGCTGAGCAGCTGGGAGTTGTCCCGTGAGCTATCATCACACCCAGGGCCAGAGGTCACATACCAGACAGTGGCAGTTAAAGTTTGAATAAAATAACCCAAACAAGGATCTGTCACCTCTTATACAGTAGTTATATCAAAATGACACTGTCTGAATTTCATATTAATCATTAGATATTAATCTATTAACTTGGATGTGTGAAAGTGCCATATCTAGCTTTATTCTATAGAGAGTAATCTGAATTATTCTAGTCACCCTTTCCACTGTATCTCACACCCACATGGCATTGTTTATTATACGCAGGCTGTGTGACCCTGTAGCTGAGTTGAGTGATTGGCCAATCAGAGTGTGTTGTTGTGTAGGTGCCTGTCAGTCAAATCCTCAAACGGTTTTCTAGTTTGTAAAATTTGAATTTATACCTGGTTTTATTAGATTATAAGATATCAATACAAAATGTATTTCATATTATTTCATCAGTCCTACCCTAAACATAATTGTGCAATTTTATAAAAGCAGGGATTTGATATAGTCTTAGCAATTCTTGGATACATTGATGACCAGTGTACGTCAGCTGGTAGAGAGGACATTTAAAAAGGGGTGTGGCCTGCAGTTCATATAGTCCAGGTGGGGGTTTAAGTAAGAATCATGTTTAAGACTAATCAATATTTGATGGCTCTACCTGTGGCTTAAGTAAGAGTTATGTTTTAGAACCGTTAATGATTTGCTGACTTTAACTGTAGTTTAAGTAAGAATTCGCTTTCAGGCCGGTATCAAGGTCAAATGGCTCCAACCTCGGTTTAGAATTAGGTTTCAGGCCAGTTTCAAAGTCACATGCTTTGACCTTCGGCTTAAGTAAGAATTAGGTTTCTGGCCTGTTTCAGGGTCACATGGCTATACCTGCAGCTTAAGTAAAAATCATGTTTAAGACCAATTAATGTTTGATGGCTCTACCTGCAGCTTTAGTAAGAGTTATGTTTTAGGACCGTTTATGATTTGCTGGCTTTACATGTAGTTTAAGTAAGAATTAGGTTTCAGGCCAGTTTCAAGGTCAAATGGCTCCACCTACAGCTGAAGCAAGAATTCGATTGCAGACCGGTTTCAAGGTCACATGGCTCTACCTTTGGCTTGAGTAAGAATTAGGTTTCAGGCCGGTTTTAAGGTCACATGCTTTCACATTAGGCTTAAGTAAGAATTCGGTTTCAGGCCGGTTTCAAGGTTGCATGGCTCTACCCACAACTTAGGTAAGAGTTATCTCTTGAGACCATTTAGGCTTTAATGGCTCTACCTGAGGCTTAAGTAAGAATTATGATTCAGGACTGTTTTAAGGTAACATGCTTCCACCTTCGGCTTAAGTAAGAATAAGGCTTTTGAACAGTCTCATGGTTAATTGGTTCTACATGCAGCTTAAGTAAGAGGTAGGGCTCAGGATCGTTTTAAAGTTACATGGCTTAACCTGCGGGCTAAGTAAGAATTATGTTTTAGGACCATTTTAAATTTTGATGGGTCTACCAATAGCTTCAGCAAAAATTAAGTTTGCCGGTTATTCCAAGATTAGATGGGGGTGTGGCATTGTGTTATGTGTGTGACAGAGGGGTTTGATGAGAAATGAAGTGATTATCTGATTATGCCAAACATAATGATGGGCTAAAGTATTACTAATGATGAGGAATATAATGCATGAATGAGTGTGTTTTCTCATATGAAGTGTTCAATCTCCGTTTTGCTTTGTTTTGGTAAGGAGGTAGATGCCAGCTTGGTAAGGATCTGACCATGCCACCCTAGTGTTCCAGTTCTGCCTTATATGTTTGTCTGGCGATGGCGGAAGTGGTTGGGTAATTAGGGGGTACTTCAGTGGTGACACAAGTGGTTGTGTAATTAGGGGGTATTTTAGTGGTGACACATGTGGTGGGGTAATAAGGTGTTTTTCTTAGTGGAGAGACAAGTGGTGGGGTAATTAGGGGGTATTTTAGTAGTGACACAAGTGGTGGGGTAATTAGGTCTTTTTATTGGTGACAAAAGTAATTGGGTAATTAGGGGGTATTTTGAGGGTGGCAGAAGTGGTGGTAATTAGGGGGTATTTTAGTGGTGACACAAGTGGTGGGGTAATTAGGGGGTATTTTGAGGGTGGCAGAAGTGGTGGTAACTAGGGGGTATTTTGCACTGGTAAAGGTGTTTGTGGGTTCTGATGATACCACTGCTGTGGACATCCACCTCCATTAGGAGAAAAGCTGAGTTTGCCCTGGGTTTTGAGGGGGGGGGGGCTGGTGAACCATCCCTGCATGCATCATACATGTACTTAATAGTGGATACTGCAATATTATGTTAGTGTTCTAGCATAGATACCCTCCATGTTTCTAGATTAACCGAGCGGAGTGGTGAAGGATGAATCGCTCACCATGATGTCCCAGTGGCCTTGTATACAACTGGAGTCATGCAACCTCCCCACCTGCCATAGCTGCAGAAAACATCTCCACCAGACGAGGCCGTGAGTAGTCGTCTAGCTGCATTTATATCTTTATTTCTTGGTTATATTTTGTGTTTGTTATTGGCTCTCTTTAGGCGTCATATTAAAGTAGGGGTACTGAAAACTTAACACATGCATGCATGGCATTGTAAGATAATGTTGTGCATGAGCAAGGCACCCTGGCAGACCACATGCTGTAGGTGGTCTGCACTGTGTGCCACACACAGCTTGGTGAACAGACATAGACAGAAGGCTGCAGCAGGCAGACACACACATACACCCCCACAAGGTCCACCCAGGTGTTCTACCTGCCAGGTGCTGACCAGTGGGCAGTGGTGATACCCCCTACACCCCCAACACCTACAGACTGAATGCTGCAACTCATGGTGTTGGGAAGTTATATATAGAGTAATGACTGAATGCTGCAACTCATGGTGATGGCAAGTTATATATAGGGTAATGACTGAATGCTTTAACTCATGGTGATGGGAAGTTTTATATAGGGCAATGACCAGGGTGTGGGTTTCTTGGTCTTATCTGGTCACAATGTGGACTAGATCTGCTGTGTCTTACTGTTTTTGGTATTCCCTTAGGACTTAATAACTAAAGGGGTTAGAGATCTGCTAGACATTTAATTAGATTCAATTTGAAACTGGTTGCCTCCTGATTCAATGGTTCAGGAATAATGCCAGGGGATCAGCAATGAAGTATGTTACCTGAATGATACAGGCTGTGCATCAACCAGATTTGTTGTTTGGTGTTTTCCACCAGGGATTGCACTGGACATGGTTGATACTTATACTTGTATCTCCAGTACACAAAATGGGACTTACAGAGTTTACTCTGGTGTGTTTGATGATCCTGGCTGACCACCAGTTACCCTCACCATGGACAAGGTGTTGGTAAAATAATGGTTGTTGGATACGGTGACTGAACAATAAGTTGCTGCCTTCACTACTTCTAGACAACAAATGACCAGGTAGGACCCATCTACGTATTTGTGAAGAAAAGCCTAGTTTTAGGCCATTCCACATTTAATAGTTCTTACTTACAGCAGGTCTCGGTAAATCTGGCCTCCTGAGACAAGGCTACTTCCAGAGGTGTAGGAAATAGACATGCTGAATTTGGTTTTGAGCAACCTTTATTTTTGATTTGGGCTCTATGGTCCTGTACCCCTAGGTCTTATGCTTATTTCTGTGGGAGAGATACCTTTGGGAATAGTGTGTATGTTTAATTGGGTTTTGCAAAATATGGGGGGGGGGTAAACATATTCAGCCCCTGCCCCCCTTTACTTGGGCACTGACCTCCGAGGGCCCCCTCATGACTACCAAGGCTACAGAGACCATGAGGAACAGTTGTGTCATGATAACCCTTAGGCAGTCTATAGACCCTCAACCCTTTAAGGATGGCATAATGCATCATGCCATTCATGGTAATGATGCATGAATGCAGCCCTGGCATAATGCTTGAATGCAGCACTGGCTAGTTACTTGTTAAAGCTGCATTGCTCCATTATGCCGACAAATATCATATTTTAGCAACATCCATCCTTAAAGGGTTAAAGATGGCATGGTGCCTTGAGGGTCAGGCTAATTTGTCTTCATGAAGCATCAATGCAGGAACAGCCAGGAACAGCTTCCTGATAAACTGCAGACAGCATTTTTAAATGAGTAACTCACAAGCACTGCATTGGTGCATGATGAACACCTATAGGGAGTGTGCAGAGCTTTTATTTGGTAACAAAGTATATGTCAGCAGGTATTCATGTTGCAAGTCTGGTGAGGTAATATTTACTTTGGTGAACATTCACAAATGGTTTAAACAATCAGGTATTGTAAGACAGTTGGGCATCCCTGGGTGCCCACCTTAATTATGTAGTCATTTAATGCATGGTATTGTCTTTAATTGTACACTTAAAGTGTACAGTGATAAACAAAAACAGTGCTTTGTGCATACATGCATTATGCTGACCCTACAGGGTTGCTTATGTGAGTGCTGCATTCATGCATCAGGACGACCCTACAGGGTTGCTTATGTGAGTGCTGCATTCATGCATCAGGACGACCCTACAGGGTTGCTTATGTGAGTGCTGCATTCATGCATCAGGACGACCTTAGAGGGTTGCTACATGTGAGTGCTGCATTCATGCATCAGGACGACCCTACAGGGTTCCTTGTGAGTGCTGCATTCATGAATCATGACGACCCTACATGGTTGCTACATGTGAGTGCTGCATTGATGCATCATGACGACCCTTCGTGGCTGCTTATGTGAGTGCTGTATTCATGCATCATGATGACCCTACAGGGTTTCTACATATCAGTGCTGCATTCATGCATCAGGAAGACCCTACAGGGTTGCAACATGTCAGAGCTGCATTCATGCATCAGGACGACCCTCCAGGGTTGCTTATGTGAGTGCTGCATTCATGCATCAGGACGACCCTACAGGGTTGCTTATGTGAGTGCTGCATTCATGCATCAGGACGACCCTACAGGGTTTCATTGTGCCAATCAGATGTCTGTCAACAGGTGTCTGTCATTAAAGAGGTATCAGGTGTCTGTCATCAGGTGTCTGTCATGATGGGAGGTAAATTGATTTCATTTTTCAAATTATATATTTGCCCTCTTGGGTACTGAATCAACATTTCATGAAGCACAATATTTAATAGATATCATTAATTCAAAAATATGGTTAATGCAAACACAACAGAACACCTTTAAGTCTTTAGGTACGCAAGTTCGATTCTTGCCCTGGTCAATCAATATTCGCTGGAGCGAAAGGGGACAAAATGACCAGTGGTCCCGCCTAAAGATTTAAAAAGATATCTGTTATGTATGAATTTCAAAATACTAAACGCTAGATAGGCTTAGTTATTGGGGCCTTTTCATGACAATTTCTTTTCATACAATCAACACGTTAGCTTTTAATCTACAATACATCCACAACTTATCTAATATTTCAACAATTTTAAACATAGATTGAGAATTGTTGATGCGATGACCCTGTAAGGTCGTCATGATGCAAGGTGATATGGCTTTTCCTGCAGCTAAAGTAAGGATTATGTTGTGATAATTATCAAGGGAACATGGTTCTACCTGCAGATTAAGTAAAATTACGTTTCAGGAATGTTTCTAGGTCGCAGGACATTATCTGCAGCCTAAGTTAGAATTACATTGTAATAATATTTAAGGGGTCAGGGTTCTACCTCTAGCTTATGTAGGTATTACATAGTAACAATGCAGGGCTCTACATTGAAGCTTAAGTAAGAATTAGGTTTCAGAACTGTCTCATTGTGGCATCGACCTACCTGCAACTTAGATAAGAACAATTAGTAGTTACAGGTACTTACAAGTAGTTGGTGCTCAATTAATGCTCGATAGTGGCACCAAGTACTTAACCATCCAGTTTTTATGGATGGCCACTAACTAGTTCATCAGCCAGTCCTTTAAGAAACAGGAAGCATGCCTCTTCTATTTTGTGTACAAAGTCAAAATGTATCATCATAGTTTTGTAATGTCTAGTAATGTAATCATGCAAGATGACTGGCATTTCATAAGTATGACTGGCCTTTAGATACCAGATATTTTCACATTTGGAAATCCTAAAAGAATTATATGAATATTTTGAACAAACTGAAGAGTATGGGAAAGCGAACTTTCTTCGAGGAATCACCCTTCCTTGCTGCGTATGCCTACAGTCAGTCATTATCCCACACTCATTCATCAGGTAGCACTAACCAGTCATTACGCACCGACCCAGTGTCACCCTCCCCTACCAATGTCTCAGTACACTCCCCGATCCTGCTCCCTCTGTGATCACATGACCACTTACACAGATCACATGACAGCCCTGGTCCAATCAATGGCTCGAGTGCAATCGAGGGGGGAATAGTGCTGTAGTGACATTCATTAAAAACTCTATGGTTACAGCCTGTTATGGCTTATTGCTGATTATATCTTTCAGACAACCTCCACTAACATCTTATCTGTGAGGCAGCAGGGGCCAGTTTGGGTAAATATTCCCTAGTTGTCTATATAGTACAGCACACAGTGCAATAGACTCTAATCAGGCCCTGATACACTCTGGTGTCTGGTGAGATAACTAACTGTGAACTTCTTGTGGTCAGGGAGGTCTCTGCACCCTACAGTTACCTGTCCAGTTGTGACTATATTGACTGCAGCATGAGCTACCTAACCTTTTACAACTAGAACTTATTCTTTTCACAGAGAGTGATACCACTCAGCACCTGGCCGGGTCAGACCAGCACCTTGTCACATACCTGGGGTCATGACACACAACCCGTGATGTCACTCAGCGGGTGGCCGGGTCAGACCTGCACCTTGTCACGTACCTGGGGTCATGACACACAACCCGTGATGTCACTCAGCGGGTGGCCGGGTCAGACCTGCACCTTGTCAAGTACCTGGGGTCATGACACACAACCCATGATGTCACTCAGCACCTGGCCGGGTCAGACCTTCACCTTGTCACGTACCTGGGGTCATGACACACAACCCGTGATGTCACTCAGCGGGTGGCCGGGTCAGACCTGCACCTTGTCAAGTACCTGGGGTCATGACACACAACCTGTGACATCACTCAGCGGGTGGCCTGGTCAGACATGCACCTTGTCACGTACCTGGAGTCATGACACACAACCTGTGACATCACTCAGCGGGTGGCCGGGTCAGACCAGCACCTTGTCACGTACCTGGGTTCATGACACACAAGTGTGATGACACTCAGCGGGTGGCTGGGTCAGACCTTCACCTTGTCACGTACCTGGTGTCATGACACAGAACCTGTGACATCACTCAGCGGGTGGCCGGGTCAGACCAGCACCTTGTCACGTACCTGGGTTCATGACACACAAGTGTGATGACACTCAGCGGGTGGCTGGGTCAGACCTGCACCTTGTCAAGTACCTGGGTTCATGACACACAAGTGTGATGACACTCAGCGGGTGGCCTGGTCAGACATGCACCTTGTCACGTACCTGGAGTCATGACACACAACCTGTGACATCACTCAGCGGGTGGCCGGGTCAGACCAGCACCTTGTCACGTACCTGGGGTCATGACACACAACCTGTGACGTCACTCAGTGTGTGGCCGGGTCAGACCTGCACCTTGTCACGTACCTGGTGTCATGACACAGAACCTGTGACGTCACTCAGCGGGTGGCCGGGTCAGACCTCCACCGTGTCACGTACCTGGGGTCATGACACACAACCTGTGACGTCAAGCAGTCTTTATCAGGGGATGTTATTGAGCAGCAGACTTTGACCATGATTGGAGAAAGTCCCCACAGAGTGTATGGTTGAAAGTGTGGCTGCTACTAAAGAAAGCAGGCTGGGGCATAGGTCTTACAGCCTAAGTGTGCTGCTGTAATTGGCAACTGGCTCAGGGGTTTATACAAGATACCAGACTGTATGGAGATTATAAAAAGACAAATCTGCTTCCAGTTCAGATTCCCACTGTTTTTTGTAGAGGAATGAAACTTACAATATATGAACCTGGACTCTAGGTATTTAGTCAATACGACTACATTGGTGTATATCATGGTTTCATCTTAGTGCTGAGTTCTATCAGGGAGCTATCTGCCAGGAAGGGACGGCCAGGTCTATTCATCTTTATGAAATAACCTCACATGAGCTTTGATTTAGCTGCACCCATCTGCCTGTAGGATGGTTGCTAGTTATGCAGAAAACGGGCCTTGTCTAAGTCTTACTATAATGACTAGACAGACTGACCATGGTTTACACAGCCCGCACGTCTCTGCTTGAAACAGTTCTACTCCCTAAGGTAGAAGCTTTTGGCAAAAGCCCCAATGTACTCTCTATCCCTGCAGTGCCTCCACACAAACACAACATGTGGGCCTCTGTCAGACTGTGTGTTACATCACCTACCTCAGGCCTTACTCTGCTGACCCCCGGTTCTCTATGGATTGTTGTATTTGGATTACCATTGACAAGTTATTGATAAGTCATCAGGCAGTACCTGACCCTGTAGTAAAGTAACCAGGTAATATGTGTGTAATCAATGCTTGATAGTGGTGTATAGGAAGTAATCAATGCTTAATAGTGGCTTATAACTAGTTTATAACCTACTGACTACTTCACCACCTGGTAGCAAGAAAGGGGACTTTTATACAACCATCAGGATTCCTTCATATCTGTCTAACTATTACCAGATACGATAATGTAAACTATTTAGCATTATATACTTAGGGGAAAAGTTCATGTCCTTCTTGGATATGCAAATTTTATAGGAAAACTGCAAAGAAACTTGCTCATTGAATCCCCTTTCCTACCGTATATGGCTACAGTCAGTCATTATCCCACAGTAAATCATAAGGTAGCACCAACCAGTCATTACGCACTGACCCAGTGCCACCCTCCACTACCAACGTCTCAGTACACCCCAGGAACCAGCTCCCTCTGTGATCACATGACCACTTACACAGGTCCCATGACATCCTTGGGTCAATCAATGCCTCAGAGTGCAATAGTGCTGGTGTAACATGTCTGTGGTTACAGTCTGTTATGCATGTAGCCGTTTCATCTTTCAGACAACCTTTATCTAGATCCTGTCTGTAAGGCAGCAGGGGCCACTTCGTGGGAATGTTCCCTGGTTGTCTATATAGTGCTGGGTACACCGTAACCGACTTCAGTCCGGCTCTAACACAATGCTGGTGTCTGGTAAGACAACTAACTGTGAACTTGGTGTAGTCAGGTAGGTCTTTAAGCTTTGAAACTTTTTCTAGTTGTTCCTAACCTGCTAATTATTAAGGAGCATGGGTGGCCACAAGAGCCAAGGCCTATGTCTCAGGGTGGGGGGATTTGGGTTTTATTATGTCTTTGTACTCATTGGTCAAACTACCGTAAAATCGTTGTTTGGGTGTAAGTGTCGCATTTTCATTGTCCTGCTAGATGTCTCTGTACTCAAGTCAAACTGTTACCTACATAGTCATGGGTGATACGCCCATCTTTAACAAAGGATTTTCCACTATTCACTTAAATGCTAGGTCTATACGTAATAAATTTACTAATTTAAAAATTGAATTAAGTAACCTAAATATAGATATTATTCTTTTTTCCGAGACTTGGTTAAATGATGAAGATGACAGTCAATTGTATACGTTCCCTAGATATAATTTATTTAGGCACCTTTTTACCTCCGCGACCTCCAATGTTTATGGTCCGCCAAAACTGTGAAACAAGGGAGGCATCCTACCTTGACACTCTGGTGAAGTTCACTGTGTTCTTCCCTCCACACTAGGAGAGCTCTACTACTCTAATTGTAATGTAATTAAGTACATGTATCAGTAGATTAGGATGACATGTAGAGTTATTCTAACCAGACAGCAGCAAGCATGAGATACTTTACTAGGTTTATATATACCGCAGTGGCTTGAATAAGCGCAGGGGTCTCGAATAAGCGCAGGTCTTGAAAAAGCGCAGGGTAAATGAGGGTATTGAAATGGAAATTTAGGCCATTTTTGTATCTTGAATAAGCGCAGGTCTTGTATAAGCGCAGGGTAGATGGTACCATTGAAATTAATAAGCGCAGGTGCGCTTATTCAAGCCACTACGGTCCGGGGGCAGTTAGAGCTCAGGTAGACTAGTGTTTGGGTTAGGACCATAAAGGGCTGGTGGTGTTAGTTTTAGCAGCACAGTGACACCTGACATAACCCTTTGAGAACAGCATAATCTCTTAATGCATCATAGCCTTGGTCATCATGATGCATGGATGCAGCCCTGGTGAGTATCTTGCCAGTGCTGCAGTCAAGCATCATGGCGATCTTACGGGGTTGAGACACTCACGAAGGCTAACATAATGCACCAATGCAGCACTGGCAAGTTACTCGCTGGGACTGCATTGGTCATCTGCAATGTGATCTTTTTAGTGACAAGTGTACTTAAATGGTTAAGATAATATGTGGTGTAGCTGTGTGTATATATGGACATGTGGCTATTTCTGTTTAAAACTAACTTCCATTAACACCTCAATGTTATGTTAAGGCTTTACCCTCAACATGTTGGTACCCCTACAGTAACAGTAAGAGTGTGACCATCACAGGTATACTGCAGTCCTGACTTCAACGGCCGGTAGAGCTGTGTGTATATGAACCTGTGGCTATTTCTGTTCTACACAAGGTGGTATGGAACACCTTATTGTTATGTTAAGGATTTAACCCCAACATGTTGGTACCCATACAGCAACAGTCTAAGTGTGAGAAGGACAAATATTCTACAGTCCTGGCATTAAGGGCAGCATATATTTAACCATATAAATGCTATATTAGCAAGTAGTTCTCTAGGGAGGCATTCATTCATCACTACTACATAGGGCATGTTGTATTGAGGCATACTTTAGGCCTTAAATGGTTAACCTACTATGGACCCCACACAACTTCCTGTAGCAGCAAATGGTGAGGGACGTGGGTGAGACATCGATGCTTATTCTGCAGCTAGCAGCCCACTGCGAGGACCTCATAGCATACTGCAGTTAGGTTTGTGTGTCAGTGTGAGTAACAGCACCCTGTGGGTGTCTTGAGGTCTATAGTTTCTTTTAGGCGTTTTCTTTTAGCTCGTTTTCTCCTGATTAAACATGATATAGTGTCCAAAGCAGTGCATGCATGTATATTGTTTATTTAAATGCTGCTGTCATCTTTGAGCCATGATGTAGCATAGTGATACTGCATGGCTACTCAGTGCATTTGTGCCAGAAGGGTGTATGTATGTGTGTGTGTGTGTGTGTGTGTATCTTGAGGTCTGGAGTGTTTCAACACCAGGCTGTATCTAGCTTAACAGTCTTCAATGAGCTAAAGTTATGTAATGGCTTATTGAAATATAATAAAGTACTTAGCATTTTTTTATAATTCTTATTGGTGTTGATGTGTAGAAATTTCCTCTTTGATATATGCTCTAACTGGGTATGGTGCATACACACATGTATACATGTCTCACAATACAAACAGATACAGGGAGGAAGCAGGCTTGTTTTTTAGACATGTTTGTTATCTACAATATAGAGCAAGGTGGCAGAAACCACTAATGGGCAGTGACAGAGACAGAAAGGAGATGTCAGACTCACTATAGACTGGACTAGCCGCATAGTGGGGGAATGTGGTATTACTAGTCTTCAGGATGCATTACTGCAGCCCTGGTGAGTCTACTCACCCGGGCTGCATTCATGCATCATCTCAAATCTTTAGGAGTGTATCAACCACTTGGGTTATTCATCAGGAGTGAAGTCATACATCATATCTACAGAGGCATGATGCATTCCTGTACTCTGCAGCCCTTACAGGGTTAGCAGACAGCTGCACTATGTGGTTTACCAGACAGTGGCTCCCTCCTACAGCTCTACATCTTACAGGGTATGCAGACTGCTGCACTATGTGGTTTACCAGACAGTGGCACCCTCCTACAGCTCTACATCTTACAGGGTGAGCAGACAGCCGCACTATGTGGTTTACCAGACAGTCGGCGGCTCCCTCCTACAGCTCTACATCTTACAGGGTAGGCAGACAGCTGCACTATGTGGTTTACCAGACAGTGGGGGGCTCCCTCCTACAGCTCTACATCTTACAGGGTAGGCAGACAGCTGCACTATGTGGTTTACCAGACAGTGGGCGGCTCCCTCCTACAGCTCTACATCTTACAGGGTTAGCAGACAGCTGCACTATGTGGTTTACCAGACAGTGGCTCCCTCCTACAGCTCTACATCTTACAGGGTATGCAGACAGCTGCACTATGTGGTTTACCAGACAGTGGGCGGCTCCCTCCTACAGCTCTACATCTTACAGGGTATGCAGACAGCTGCACTATGTGGTTTACCAGACAGTGGGTCCCTCCTACAGCTCTACATCTTACAGGGTAAGCAGACAGCTGCACTATGTGGTTTACCAGACAGTGGACGGCTCCCTCCTACAGCTCTACATCTTACAGGGTTAGCAGACAGCTGCACTATGTGGTTTACCAGACAGTGGCTCCCTCCTACAGCTCTACATCTTACAGGGTATGCAGACAGCTGCACTATGTGGTTTACCAGACAGTGGCTCCCTCCTACAGCTCTACATCTTACAGGGTATGCAGACAGCTGCACTATGTGGTTTACCAGACAGTGGCTCCCTCCTACAGCTCTACATCTTACAGGGTATGCAGACAGCTGCACTATGTGGTTTACCAGACAGTGGGTGGCTCCCTCCTACAGCTCTACATCTTACAGGGTTAGCAGACAGCTGCACTATGTGGTTTACCAGACAGTGGCTCCCTCCTACAGCTCTACATCTTACAGGGTATGCAGACAGCTGCACTATGTGGTTTACCAGACAGTGGGCGGCTCCCTCCTACAGCTCTACATCTTACAGGGTATGCAGACAGCTGCACTATGTGGTTTACCAGACAGTGGCTCCCTCCTACAGCTCTACATCTTACAGGGTTAGCAGACAGCTGCACTATGTGGTTTACCAGACAGTGGGCGGCTCCCTCCTACAGCTCTACATCTTACAGGGTAAGCAGACAGCTGCACTATGTGGTTTACCAGACAGTGGGCGGCTCCCTCCTACAGCTCTACATCTTACAGGGTATGCAGACAGCTGCACTATGTGGTTTACCAGACAGTGGACGGCTCCCTCCTACAGCTCTACATCTTACAGGGTTAGCAGACAGCTGCACTATGTGGTTTACCAGACAGTGGGCGGCTCCCTCCTACAGCTCTACATCTTACAGGGTATGCAGACAGCTGCACTATGTGGTTTACCAGACAGTGGGTGGCTCCCTCCTACAGCTCTACATCTTACATTGTATGCAGACAGCTGCACTATGTGGTTTACCAGACAGTGGCTCCCTCCTACAGCTCTACATCTTACAGGGTTAGCAGACAGCTGCACTATGTGGTTTACCAGACAGTGGCTCCCTCCTACAGCTCTACATCTTACAGGGTTAGCAGACAGCTGCACTATGTGGTTTACCAGACAGTGGCTGCCTCCTACAGCTCTACATCTTACAGGGTTAGCAGACAGCTGCACTATGTGGTTTACCAGACAGTGGGTCCCTCCTACAGCTCTACATCTTACAGGGTTAGCAGACAGCTGCACTGTGTGGTTTACCAGACAGTGTGCGGCTCCCTCCTACAGCTCTACATCTTACAGGGTTAGCAGACAGCTGCACTGTGTGGTTTACCAGACAGTGTGCGGCTCCCTCCTACAGCTCTACATCTTACAGGGTTAGCAGACAGCTGCACTATGTGGTTTACCAGACAGTGGGCGGCTCCCTCCTGCAGCTCTACATCTTACAGGGTTAGCAGACAGCTGCACTATGTGGTTTACCAGACAGTGGCTCCCTCCTACAGCTCTACATCTTACAGGGTGAGCAGACAGCTGCACTATGTGGTTTACCAGACAGTGGGCGGCTCCCTCCTACAGCTCTACATCTTACAGGGTATGCAGACAGCTGCACTATGTGGTTTACCAGACAGTGGGCGGCTCCCTCCTACAGCTCTACATCTTACAGGGTATGCAGACAGCTGCACTATGTGGTTTACCAGACAGTGGCTCCCTCCTACAGCTCTACATCTTACAGGGTTAGCAGACAGCTGAACTATGTGGTTGACCAGACAGTGGGCGGCTCCCTCCTACAGCTCTACATCTTACAGGGTATGCAGACAGCTGCACTATGTGGTTTACCAGACAGTGGCTCCCTCCTACAGCTCTACATCTTCATCATTACCACATCCCTGCCTGCCTCTTACCCTGTTATGTGGCTGTCAATCAGACTAGGGACCACTTACCCTGGTCACTCTGCCACTGTGTCTGGTAAGTCAGAGATGTGCACACACACACACACACACACACACACATAGGGGGCTGCACTGTTAGAGATAAGTGCTGTAACTCTACAGTAAATGGGGATACGCTCGGTATCATGGGACTGCTAAGCCACCCTATATGCGACCAGGAGGTTTTTTCACAACAGGGGCTTAGGAACATTATTGGGTACTTCTGCCATTTTGCCTGGTAAGCCAGAGATGTGCCTATGCACACACACAGAGCCACAAAATGCTGCAGAGGTAAGTGCTGCAGTGTGGAGGTCACAGAGAAGGAATTAGTGTCTATGGGTGGGATACGAGTAGCTTTGTAGTAAATGAGACATGAGGTATTGTGTGACTCCACAGCCACCCTACACACCACCAGTAGGTTGTTTCGCAACAGGGGCTTAGGAACACTATAGGTAGAAGTCACTTCTGCTTTTATGCCCTGTAAGTCAGAGATGTCTCTGAACACACATGTACCTTACCCAGCTGTGGAGACTGAGCTGCAGGGTTTTATGTCAGATCTGTTTCATACCCACTTACCACGTTGCTTCCTGCCCTGTAAAGACACAAAGGGAACTGGCTTTCATGATGTTAACAGTGCCTCTAGTGGAGGGGGTAAGGAGGAATCAACTATGTGGTTTTATATGATGAGGGTGGATGGGGCTGACCTAGGGTTTTACTGCAGCTTTCTGGTATATGTTTGTTTAGAGCACTATGATACACTTAAATGGTTAACTATACATGCCTTTTTCTATGACATGCCTTTTTCTATGACATAACAATGTTAACACACAACATTATCTTACAATGACATGCATGCATGTGTTAAGTTTTCAGTACCCCTACTTTAATATGACGCCTAAAGAGAGCCAATAACAAACACAAAATATAACCAAGAAATAAAGATATAAATGCAGCTAAACAACTACTCATGGCCTCGTCTGGTGGAGATGTTTTCTGCAGCTATGGGAGGTGGGAAGATTGCATGACTCCAGTTGTATACAAGGCCAACGGGACATCTTGGTGAGCGATTCATCCTTCACCACTCCGCTCGGTTAATCTAGAAACATGGAGGGTATCTATGTTAGAACACTAACATAATATTGCAGTATCCACTATTAAGTACATGTATGATGCATGCAGGGATGGTTCACCAGCCCCCCCCCTCAAAACCCACTGCCAACCCAGGTTTTCTCCTAGTGGAGGTGGATGTCCACAGCAGTGGTATCATCAGAACCCACAAACACCTTTACCAGTGCAAAATACCCCCTAGTTACCACCACTTCTGCCACCCTCAAAATACCCCCTAATTACCCCACCACTTGTGTCACCACTAAAATACCCCCTAATTACCACCACTTCTGCCACCCTCAAAATACCCCCTAATTACCCCATTACTTGTGTCACCAATAAAAAGACCTAATTACCCCACCACTTGTGTCACTACTAAAATACCCCCTAATTACCCTACCACTTGTCTCTCCACTAAGAAAAACACCTTATTACCCCACCACATGTGTCACCACTAAAATACCCCCTAATTACACAACCACTTGTGTCACCACAGAGGTACCCCCTAATTACCCAACCACTTCCGCCATCGCCAGACAAACATATAAGGCAGAACTGGAACACTAGGGTGGCATGGTCAGATCCTTACCAAGCTGGCATCTACCTCCTTACCAAAACAAAGCAAAACGGAGATTGAACACTTCATATGAGAAAACGCACTCATTCATGCATTACATTCCTCATCATTAGTAATACTTTAGCCCATCATTATGTTTGGCATAATCAGATAATCACTTCATTTCTCATCAAACCCCTCTGTCACACACATAACACAATGCCACACCCCATCTAATCTTGGAATAACCGGCAAACTTAATTTTTGCTGAAGCTATTGGTAGACCCATCAAAATTTAAAATGGTCCTAAAACATAATTCTTACTTAGCCCGCAGGTTAAGCCATGTAACTTTAAAACGATCCTGAGCCCTACCTCTTACTTACGCTGCATATAGAACCAATTAACCATGAGACTGTTCAAAAGCCTTATTCTTACTTAAGCCAAAGGTGGAAGCATGTTACCTTAAAACAGTCCTGAATCATAATTCTTACTTAAGCCTCAGGTAGAGCCATTAAAGCCTAAATGGTCTCAAGAGAGAACTCTTACCTAAGTTGTAGGTAGAGCCATGCAACCTAGAAACCGGCCTGAAACCGAATTCTTACTTAAGCCTAATATGAAAGCATGTGACCTTGAAACCGGCCTGAAACCTAATTCTTACTCAAGCCAAAGGTAGAGCCATGTGACCTTGAAACCGGCCTGCAATCGAATTCTTGCTTCAGCTGTAGGTGGAGCCATTTGACCTTGAAACTGGCCTGAAACCTAATTCTTACTTAAACTACATGTAAAGCCAGCAAATCATAAACAGTCCTAAAACATAACTCTTACTAAAGCTGCAGGTAGAGCCATCAAACATTAATTGGTCTTAAACATGATTTTTACTTAAGCTGCAGGTATAGCCATGTGACCCTGAAACAGGCCAGAAACCTAATTCTTACTTAAGCCGAAGGTCAAAGCATGTGACTTTGAAACTGGCCTGAAACCTAATTCTAAACCGAGGTTGGAGCCATTTGACCTTGATACCGGCCTGAAAGCGAATTCTTACTTAAACTACAGTTAAAGTCAGCAAATCATTAACGGTTCTAAAACATAACTCTTACTTAAGCCACAGGTAGAGCCATCAAATATTGATTAGTCTTAAACATGATTCTTACTTAAACCCCCACCTGGACTAAATGAACTGCAGGCCACACCCCTTTTTAAATGTCCTCTCTACCAGCTGATGTACACTGGTCATCAATGTATCCAAGAATTGCTAAGACTATATCAAATCCCTGCTTTTATAAAATAGCACAATTATGTTTAAGGGTAGGACTGATGAAATAATATGAAATACATTTTGTATTGATATCTTATAATCTAATAAAACCAGGTATAAATTCAAATTTTACAAACTAGAAAACCGTTTGAGGATTTGACTGACAGGCACCTACACAGTAACACACTCTGATTGGCCAATCACTCAACTCAGCTACAGGGTCACACAGCCTGCGTATAATAAACAATGCCATGTGGGTGTGAGATACAGTGGAAAGGGTGACTAGAATAATTCAGATTACTCTCTATAGAATAAAGCTAGATATGGCACTTTCACACATCCAAGTTCATAGACTAATATCTAATGATTAATATGAAATTCAGACAGTGTCATTTTGATATAACTACTGTATAAGAGGTGACAGATCCTTGTTTGGGTTATTTTATTCAAACTTTAACTGCCACTGTCTGGTATGTGACCTCTGGCCCTGGGTGTGATGATAGCTCACGGGACAACTCCCAGCTGCTCAGCCTCCTCTCCTTAGCCAATGAGATGCCTCCAAATGCACTACCGCTGTATTGCAAGTTCGGGGTTTAAGCTGCAGGTGGAGCCATTTGACCTTGAAACCGGCCTGAAACGTAATTCTTACTTAAGCTGTTGGTGGAGCCATTTGACCTTGGAACTGGCCTGAAACCTAATTCTTATTTAAGCCGAAGGTCCAGCCATGTCACCTTGAAACAGGCCTAAAAATGTATCTTACTTAAGCCGAAGGTGGAGCCATGTGACCTTGAAACTGGCCTGAAACCTAATTCTTACTTAAGCCGAAGGTCGAGCCATGTGACCTTGAAACTGGCCTGAAACCTAATTCTTACTTAAACTACATGTAAAGCCAGCAAATCATAAACAGTCCTAAAACATAACTCTTACTTAAGCCGCAGGTAGAGCTATCAAACATTAATTGGTCTTAAACATGATTTATACTTAAGCTGAAGGTCGAGCCATGTGACCTTGAAAACTGGCCTGAAACCTAATTCTTAGTTAAACCGAAGGCGGAGCCATTTGGCCTTGATACCGGCCTGAAAGCGAATTCTTACTTAAACTACAGTTAAAGCCAGCAAATCTTAAACGGTTCTAAAACATAACTCTTACTTAAGCCACAGGTAGAGCCATCAAACATTGATTAGCCTTAAACATGATTCTTACCTAAGCTGCAGGTGGAGCCATTTGACCTTGAAACCGGCCTTAAACATAATTCTTACTTAAGCTGTAGGTGGAGCCATTTGACCTTGGAACTGGCCTGAAACCTAATTCTTACTTAAGCAGAAGGTCGAGCCATGTCACCTTGAAACCGGCCTAAAAGCTATATCTTACTTAAGCCGAAGGTGGAGCCATGTGACCTTGAAACTGGCCTGAAACCTAATTCTTACTTAAGCCAAAGGTCGAGCCATGTGACCTTGAAACCGGCCTAAAAGCTATATCTTACTTAAGCCGAAGGTGGAGCCATGTGACCTTGGAACCAGCATGAAACCATATTCTTACTTAAGCTGAAGGTGGAAGCATGTGACCTTGAAACGGACCTGAAACCTAATTCTTACTTTAGGCGAAGGTAGAGCCACATGACCTTGAAACCGGCCTGAAACCTAATTCTTACTTAAGCTGTAGGTGGAGCCATTTGACCTTGAAACTGGCCTGAAACCAGCAAATCTTAAACAGTCCTAAAACAAAACTCTTACTTAAGCCTCAGGTAGAGCCATCAAACAGTAATTGGTCTTAAACATGATTCTTACTTAAGCTGCAGGAAGAGCCATGTGACCTTGAAACCGGCCTGAAACCTAATTCTTAATTAAGCCGAAGGTCGCAGCATGTGACCTTGAAACTGGCCTGAAACCTAGTTCTTACTAAAACTGGAGGTAAAGCCAGCAAATCTTAAATGGTCCTTGAACATAATTCTTACTTAAGGTGCAGGTAGGGCTATTAAAACCTAAAACTATCCTCAATGTCAATCTTACTTGAGCCCAAGGTAGAGCTATGTTTCCTTGAAATGGTCTTGAAACTTAATTCTTACCTCAACTGCAAGTCAAGCCAATTAGCCTTGAAAAGGTCCTTAATCGTAATTCTTACTGAATCCCAAGGTAGAGCCAACTAACCTTGATACGGTCCTGGAAGCTAATTCTTACTTCAGCTGTAGGTGGAGCCATTTGACCTTGAAACTGGCCTGAAACCTAATTCTTCCTTAAACTACAGGTAAAGCCAGCAAATCGTAAACTGTCCTTAAACATAACTCTTACTCAAGCCGCAGGAAGAGCCATCAAACGTTAATTGGTCTTAAACATGATTTTTACTTAAGCTGCAGGTACAGCCATGTGACCTTGAAACCGGCCAGAAACCTAATTCTTACTTATAAGCCGAAGGTCGAAACATGTGACTTTGAAACTGGCCTGATACCTTATTCTTAATTAAGCCGAAGGTGGAGCCATGTGACTTTGAAACCTGCCTGAAAGCTATATCTTACTTAAGCTGAAAGTGGAGCCATGTGACCTTTAAACTGGCATAAAACCTAATTCTTCCTTAAGCTGAAGGTGGAAGCATGTGACCTTGAAACCTGCCTGAAACTTAATTCTTACTTAAGCTGTAGGTGAAGCCATTTGACCTTGAAACTGGCCTGAAACCTAATTCTTACCTAAACTACAGGTAAAGCCAGCAAATCTTAAATGATCCTAAAACATAACTCTTACTACAGCTGCAGGTAGGGCCATCAACACTTAAAACTATCTTAAAATGTCAGTCTTACTTAAGCCCAAGGTAGAGCCATGTGACCTTGAAACAGTCTTGAAACTTAATTCTTATTTAAAGTGCAAGTAGAGCCAATTGGCCTTGAAACAGTGCTAAATCTTAATTCTTACTGAATCCCAAGTTAGAGCCAATTAAAATGGTCTTAAAGCCTCATTCTTACTCTAATAAGCCGCAGGTGGAGCAATGAAACCTTAAAACCCTCCTAAACATAATTGTGCCTCTCCATGGGTAAAAATCGACACGGCCGACACGGCGACACGGCCCTTTTAGGCCATTTTAAAAATCGACGGACACAGGAAAATTAGGATAAAAATCGACCCACAGCGATTTTTCTCTAAGTTCTTATATACCTAAAAATCGACACGATGACATGGCCCTGTAGCTAAAAATTGACATGGCGACACGGTCAAAATTCTGGGGACCCATGTAGAGGCATGAAGAGCTAAGTAACTTAAAAACGGTCCTGAAGCCTAACTATCACTTAAGCTGCAGGTAGAGCCAATTAAACTTGAAACTGTTTAAAGGGTAATTCTTACGGAGGGATCACATATTTTCAGAGGGCAAATAGAGGGTGCACACTGGCCACATAGACAACCATATGACATTGGGACACAGAGTATCAGATGACATGACATAAGAATGCATGGTACTAAAGATATGACTAAAGAGAACCTCTGCATCTGCCCCCCCCCTCCCACCCCCTGTGACATGTTCTAGTCCATTATGACGTGATCTAGTGCCCTGTCTATCCATGTTATGTGTTCTAGCACTAAGTGACATAATCTAGAACCATACAATGTGATCTAGTACGATGTCTCCCCATGTCACATGATCTACTTCCATGTCACATAGATGTGTATGGTAATGTAGTGAGTCGCTGTACTATTTCTATAGAACAGGATTGGTTTGTCTGGCTATTCTTGTTGTGGCATATCTGGGCCACACTCCTACCAAGACCCCGGTATGTGATTGCATAATCCATCATCTGAGGACCGGTGGAGTGCGACCTTGTGGTGTGCACCTAGCCGGAACTGCCACATAATACCCGAACTTGTTGGGGTATTACGTGGGTGCGGGGGAAACCGGTTTCAGGTTACCCAGAGTTCCTCGGGAACTCAAGTGTTTACGAGTTATGAAGTGGAGTTATATAATCTCCAGTATATAAACCCCTGGGTTCTTCTACTCGGGGACTCAGTCTTGCTGTGCAGTCCTGCCAGCCTGGTCTCTTTGATAAGTTAATTTTCTACTGAATATAAAGTATATTACACTTACGGCTTTTGCTCATGTACTGCACACAATGTTGATATGTAGTCTAGGGTCTTAAAATGCACACACTAGATTAATTTACACTCAAAATATCGACATGATCCCTAATGCAGTGCAAAAGTAAAGCTTGATGACAACTTGACGTTTTAGGCATCATGCCATCTTATGTAACAATGTTTAGCCCTACTGGTGTGTTCAATTAATTAAAAAGTAAAAAAGAGTCACTGTCCATTTTCTCTGTTTCATCATGACCCTGATAAAGAAAGTTGACAATATAGAAATAATAAAAGACCACACCCTTAGTTATTTCAGTTTTTAAACAAATAGGTATAAAATGACCTATGTTATTGTATAGCTGGCTGCTCCCTCCACGGACTATGTATATGTTGCAGATACATAAAATACGTTCACTGTATTATGATACACTTAGACAGGACAATTTTCATTTGCATCCATTAGTAGGGGGGGGGGGGCTGGTTCAGAGGCTTTACACATCCTTCTTGGGTAAAAAGGTGGGTGAATGGTCGTCACTTATAATTTATTTGTGACCAAGTTTACAGAGTTTTTGACTCAAAATTAACGTCAAACAAATTGTCCATCAACCCCGCTTCCACATTTGCCTAGATCAAGTCTCAGAAATAATTATGCATTTAGTAACAACTTCTAGAAGAGTTTAGAGCTAATTAATAATTGCAACAAGAACAAATTGTCTTAGAGGCACGGGAGTTGGACCTACTTGACGGCAATCATCTCCCGAGACCGATTCTAGAGTCTTACGTGGATCCGTTAACAAACCTGCGAACGACGGTCTACTTACTGAGCCAAGTATTCAAACAAAAACAAACTTACACAAGCTTAATGAAGTGTCATTAGGGTGCCCAACGGCAGTACACAACTTGGTTGGCTTACCTGATGTGTGTAAATAAAGATACGGGGAGTAAATAGTCCATGATTGCAGCAAATAATGCAGAGAAATGTCTCCATGTTGTGGTTGTGTGGTAGCACTGGTGTTGTGGTGGGAGATGGCCCACGTCCCAGAAGGAGGCTGCCTCCACTCTCCGGGCAGATGAGCAGTTTTCCCACCCTGCCTAGGTGTTTGGTATGTGCTGTGATTGGGCAAACTAGTGGGTGTTTAATGTATTACCTGTTTCTATATCAAATGAAAATGTAAAATTTAATTTTAGGAGTATACACTGCTGTGCTAGGAGGCCAAGAGGCAGGCTGCGGCCACACATCAGTGGTGTTAATAGTTCTGTTGTTAACACTAGATGGCAGCACGAGTGACTGACAGAGCCCGACAGAGCCACCTAGGCAGGAACGCCAGCTGCAGTGCACCCAGTTCCCGCCATTCCGCCATCTTATACTGTCATCTCAACTGCTGCAAACTAGAGGGGGTTAACACTGCACATACGCCTTCTGATGGCAAATTTTACAAGATCCCCCAAAGTGTCTATAAGGTTCCAAAACTGTGTTAACGAGGTTCCTAGTGTATTAGCAAGGAACTATGTGTGTCTGCTATTGCTTGTGTAGTATATACGTTTCATAGACAATGTGTTTACAGGCAGACAAAGAGAAACAATGTTGCATCCCCGATAAGTTAGACCTACAGCAAGTTCTGCCTCTTGACAGAGACAGGGGACTATCAAAGTGTGGACTGGGTTGTAATAAACTTTTGAAATTAGCTCAGCTCGAGCAGCTCATACACATAATTATGGTAATGTTTATTCAATCTATAACAGCTAAGAAATGTAATAAAACGGAACAATCCTTATTGTAATATAAGCAGAACATTCAGGACCATTTGCGTTTTGGTGATCAAAAGACTTTAAATACCTATTAATTAATATGACATCTCTACTACTTGTCAGCTCAGTGGTGTTAACACCCCTCTGTTTGGTGGGGTCCCGTGCACCACCCATTCTATTAATAGCTCACATATGGTCTATGTATCTGGGGCAACATGCCAGGGCATGGGGTGGGGATGGGGGGTTACTTAGTATAGTTTGTATGTACACACGCATGTATGGACACAACTGGGATGTTGTATACCTGTCTGCAGCTATGGCACTATCCTCTCAGAGGCTGAATCTAAATTATCAACCGATGACCATACACTGACAGGGGGGGGGTGGGGGGGGGGGAGATGCCCTGTGAACCGGGTCAGTCCACAGTTGACATTCTGTTCTGTTCTAAAAGCTGGTGCCACCTGTCAACAACATACCTCTCTGTATGGATACTTTCCTCTGTGTCTACTTCTCTTAAATATCAGTCCATTTACATAGTTAGAGTCTAGTCTAGAACCAGCATGTAACTAGAGAGTGTACTCTAGTTGTGCATGTGCAGAGAGGCCTTTATATCACTCTCTTAGAGCGGTCTGTCTGTATCTGTAACTGAACTGTCTTCCCACAATGCTGCCATCTATCGCCAACCCAGTGCAAGAACAAACTGACTTGTTCAAATGCCTTGTCATTTAACTCGTATTTTAATTCTAATGTGCTACCTACCTCATCCATATTAAGCTAGACTGTTTTAATAAATTAGTAGGTAAACGTTTTTTCTAATGATACAGTCCCCACAAGTGCTTCCTTTTTGTCCATAATCTAATTTGTGTCAACTGTTTCTATTTTATTGATTCAATTAAGTATTTTGAGGTGCCTAGCACCAGATAAAAATGGCTAAAGAGAGTTACCTTGACTCTGGCATTTGGGATAGTCCACCAGGCTTGTCCTTTGATCAGCATAGCATTAACAAGGGAAAGCTGTGACTTTGTGTCCAGATTCTAGTTTATGCCAACATTTTCTATTTCAATGCTTCAATTACCCACTTTGAGGTGCCTGGCATCAGATGAAAGTTTTTGAAGAGAGTAAGCTTGACTCTGGCAATTTTGAGAGTCTACATACCTTGTACAGTGGTCAGAATAGCCTTAACAGAGGCTACATCAGACTTACTGTCGATATTCTAAATTGTGTCAACTGTTGCCCTTTTAATGATTCAATTAGGTACTTTGAGGTACCTGGCACTAGATAAAAGTGGCTAAAGAGAGTTAGCTTGACTCTGGGTTTTGGGAGAGTCCACCAAGCTTGACCTTTGATCAGCATAGCATTAACAAGGAAAGCTCTGACTTAGTGCCCAGAATCTAATTTATGCCTAAATATTCTATTCCAATGCACCAATTAACTAATTTGAGGTGCCTGGCACCAGATAAAAGTGTTTGAAGAGAGTAAGCTGGACTCTGGCAATCGGGAGTGTCCACATGGCTTGTACCACAGTTAGCATAGCATTGACATAGGATACATTCTCAATTGTATCAACAGTTTCTACTTCAATGATATAATTAGGTACTTGGAGGTGCTTGGCACCAGATAAAAGTCTAAGAAGAGAGTTAACTTGACGCTAGCAATGGGCAGTGTCGACATGGCTTGTATTGCATTTAGCATAGCAACAACCAGGGAATGCTCTGACCTTTGTGTCAACTGTTTCTTTTTCAATAATCCTTCTTGCCACTTTGAACTGCTTGGCACCAGATTAAAGTGTTTGAAGAGAGTAAGCTTGACTCTGGCGATTGGGAGAGTCTGCATACCTGGTACAGTGGTCAGAATAGCAATAACAGAGGCTAGATCAGACTTAGTGTCCAGATTTTAATTTGTGTCAACTGTTTATCTTTTAATGATTTAATTCAGTACTTTGAACTGACTGGCACCAGATGAAAGTGGTTGAAGAGAGTTACGTTGACCCTGTCATTTGGGAGAGTCCACCTGGCTTGTCCTTTAATCAGCATAGCATTAACAAGGGACAGCACTGACTTTTAGATTCTAATTTATGCCAACGTTTTCTCTTTCAATGCTTCATTCCCCACTTTAAGGTGCCTACCACCAGATCAAAGTCAATGAAAAGAGTTAGCGTTACTCTGGCAATTTGGAGAGTCTACAGGGCTTGTACTAAGGTCAGCATAGCATTGAGATAGGATAGCTCTTACTTGGTTTCAAAATCTTAATTCATGGCAAGATTTTCTATTTCAATGGTCATATTAGCCACTTTGAGGTGGCTTGCACAAGATAAAAGTCTTTGAAGAGAATTAGCTTGGCAATTGGGAGAGTTCACATGGCTTGTACAACGTTCAGAGTACCTTTGGGCTCAAAATCTGAAATAATATTTTCAGGGTTTTGATGTCTTAAATTGGCGTAAATAGGGGTGTGTGTCCTTACTTATTAGGTGATGCAGGCTTGTTAGGTCAAATACAGTGTAGAAAACTGTTGGTCAATCAGCTGTTTAATGTTTATTAGGTGTGATTTACTATCAGCATTTATCAACCTTCTCCCACCATTAATATTCCTTAAGTGATATAACCCTAACAGTTGTTTAAAAACAACTTGTTATAGAAAACACGCAAGAGGATGGTGTCTTATCTAAGCTTTATTACACCGATATGAATGCATTTTGCCAATGATACTGTAACTAGTCGAGCTAGCTGATTATAACCAAGAGACAACAACCAAAGAGAAGTAAGTAAGACGTAGTATACAGTGACTTTATTAGATATCTTGTAACATACAACAGCACAGTACCCAAGGGATATCTGAGAGGTAATTAGCATTCAGATACTATCCATAACTTAATAGCGTATAGTTATCAAAACCTGTGCACGCTCTCTCAGTCTGCAGGAGCACCGTCTAAGCCTGTTAACCAAGTACAGCCTTCCTTGTAAACGATGAGAGAGTAACCATGTGACTTACACCACTAATGTCATCTAGTGGTCGGCAGTTACGCGCCTATACCAAGTAAACACACTTACGTGAATTAATGTGTATAGAACATTGTTTTCTAGGTAGCGATCTTGTCATATAGCCACGTAGAACAACATTCAAATGTAAGGATTATTTTAAGTTATTCAACATAAATGAACGTAGATATACGTTATGAGAACGTTCTTCTAGGTTTATCTAGGTAAATTACCTTGAATCACCTAACCTATATTATGGCCTAGGGAATGGTAAATGAATGTTATTTCAATAATAAAAAATATAAAGCTTTAACATAAACTATGCAGACTTGCATGTGCAGTAATTGTATCATATCTGCAACTGGGGTTTGAACTACGGACCTTACCATCACATCCCAACGCTTTAACTGACTAAGCTATGAAGGCAGCTGGTTTACTGAATCAGCTAGGGAGGCAGGTGTCGTGAATAGTTGATAGCAACCTATAGGTCCCTTTTATACATATACAATGTTTATACCTTAAATACGGAAATTTAGTCCTTTGAACGTTTTGACCAGGCAAATTACCATGCCCATGGAAAGCTGGCATATTTTCATGTCACCCAGATGTATATAGTTTTGCCGCATTTATGTAAAAGTTATGACGACCCAGCCCCACAAAACTAGAGAAGAAATTGACACGACAGTTTTGTCTATAAGGGATTTGTTCTGGCTACCTTGAGACTACCAGTGCTGTGCTCTATTGACTGAGCTAAGCAGGCTACTTGAACTATTGATGTGTAGAAGGATACAATGTGTAAGGTCAACAATGCCTCGTGTAACTCCTTATTTTGCTGTTTACTAGGGACCTTTAGCAACCAAGTAAAAGCTCATTAAACGCAGACGTAGCAGTGCTGAAAGCATAGGATACGTTTGGGTTAAATGAGCTACGTTGGGTTTGCTTGATTGTTTCTACATTCTACTCATAGAACTATGATACTGGAACATTATATCCTTAGTTTTTAGTTACATACAAAATAAGTATGTAAACTTGAAACCCAAGCTTGTCTGCAGTGGGTATAGGTCAGGGCCTGATTGTATACCAGGATAAATAAAACATTTGTTCAAGTATGTCTCGTTCCTATCCAATCTCTCCTCTCTGATATACTATCTCTCTCTCTATATATATACATAATCTGATCCCCATCAACCTAGGTCTTTCCACCATTCTCTGTGTGTGCCTGGTCTCAGGTGAGGGTGATGTCAAATGCCCCTGTAAACCTTTGACAACTCACAGGCCTGGCTAGCACAGTTGGAAGAACGTTGGACATCAGATGCTGAGGTAACATGTTCAATTCCCAGTGGTGTTTAAAGTAAGCATAAACATTTTTTCATAAATGAAGTTTGGAACTGAAGGTAAAATCATAATTGTATATATTGCATTGTTACTAAGATTCTTGTTGGAATAATTAATTCAAAGTGAAATTAGCTAGGTATGCTGGGTTTTTTTCATGACAGAAACAAATTGATAGTTACAGGATTCGAACCCACATGATAACATTTACATAACGTTCAACTTATGTTAAATTACG